>JBBPJT010000871.1:0-13770 GCA_038088895.1 Xerocomus potaroensis
ATATTCTTCCATTCTACATGTGCTTTACATGCCTCCTTATACCCTAGCCCATGTAATCACTAGATCTAGTCAAAACCTATGTAAATACTTAGATAGTATATAAAGCCCAAGGAACTTGACCAGGGGATTCCCCAGTCAAGTTCTCTTAGTGTTCTCCCTCTGGTAGGAGGCCCTAGCAAGATAGACTCAGTCCCATCTATTCCCCTTTCTCTTATCTTCATCCATACTTTGGCCCCCTCTCCATAGATTTCTATCATTAGGCTTATCTAGGCCTGGTGTAGAAGTCAGAGGTGTATCAGTCGACAGCAGGGCAACCGGAAGTTTTATTGATGAAACATTTGCATGAAAACATCAGTTTCCTTTCACCAAGATTGCAACCCTGTGCATTGCACAAAATGTAGACGGAACCTTGAATTGAAGTAGTATTGTACAATATCAGGTATCCCTCGCCATGAAAATTGGAACAAGGGTATATCCCTGGAACTTTCTTGTCCTCACTCTCGGGAAAGAACAATTGATTCTTGGATTGCCTTGGTTACGAAAATCTAACCCAAAAATCAATTGGACTACTGTTACATAGTAAGCCAATAGCTTCGAATGGTGGCGACTACGAGGGTGACAACAAGATAGACAACTGCGATGAAGACGGCTAGAGAAGAGAAGACCGATAGCACAATGTCCACTAGAATGGTTGTGAGAACAAACAGGGCGATACTAAAGAGAATGATGACTAGTGGGGAACTGTCAAGGGCACATGCCAGGATGATGGGGATACAATGGATGGGAATCCTCAAGGCATGGCAGCGGGATGAGGAATAGAGCCACAAGAAGTTACAGGCCCACACTTAGGTGATGTAACAGTGAGATTAAGCTTAAGGTAATCTACAAGAAGTGTTACTCTATATATACTACCAGCAATGGTGCACAGACCATGCTGACTAAGCACTATGTAGGGAATACCCTCAACCCTGGTGTAAGGGTTGACCTAATGAAGTAATGCCCAAGACCCTGGGCTTCTACACAAGGTAAGCTTATTAACAGGAACAGCCACAAGGTAGAAGTGTAGAAGCCTTGTGGCAAACACATGTTTGTCATATGACAGGTAATACAAACGACCTAGGAGACAAGTGTTATCCATAGGTCGGGGAAGTCGATAAGGGAGAGTCTAATTGTATACCAGTGGGGAGTGGCAGGGTGGAGGATAAGGAAAGTGAACCTTTAGACTAATGACCCCAATGTTAAGGCTTAAACATTGAGCATCCCATCGAGAACTGTAACAACTACTGGCGACATTGCCCTCCTAGATGAGGAAGCACACTATCTCTCAACAAACGTGAATCCTATTATCGAAAAAAGGTGGAAGAAGCAGTTTGGTCCAGACCAAACTCAAATAATACGAAAGGTTACCCTCACTACTACTCTGGCACAACAGACAGAGAAAAAGACTGTTGAATTACCCTTGCCGTTTCATGAATACGTTGATGTGTTCATGGAACCACAATCTGGACAACTCCCCCCTTCTCAACCCTTTGACCATGTGATCACTCTAACACCATCCTTCATTCCCTGCATCGCAAAAACATATCCGTTAAACCCTGCTGAACAAACGGCATGTCAAATGTTTATTGATGAAAACTTATGAACAGGGAAGATAATCCCTTCCAAATCACCCCAAGCCTCCCCCTTCTTCTTCATACAGAAAAAGACAGGTGACCTATGTCCTTGTCAGGATTACCAATACCTGAATGAACATACTGTTAAAAACGCATACCCTCTTCCCCGTATTTCATTACTTATAGATCAATTGAAAGAGTCGATGATATTCACAAAGTTTGACGTCCGATGGGGATATAACAATGTCCTCATCTGACCGGAGGACCACTGGAAAGCTGCCTTTATCACTCCTTTTGGGCTTTTTGAACCGACTGTGATGTTCTTCAGTCTTTGCAATTCCCCTGCTATATTTCAAGCCATGATGAATCATATCTTCCATGACTATCTCACAGAGGGGTGGCTTATCGTCTATATGGATGACATCTTGATCCACTCCTCTTGTCTAACCCTCCACCACCATCGCACTCACCTCGTCCTTGACCGACTACGTGCCCACAAATTATACCTCAAACTAACGAAATGTATGTTTGACGCTGAGGAGATTGAATACCTCAGCATGGTCATTGCTCATCACAATGTATGAATGGATCCTGTGAAATTGGCTGCCATTGACCAGTGGGTTCCTCCTCAATCCGTGAAAGGCATGCGATCCTTTCTCAGATTCTGCAATTTCTACTGGAAGTTTATCCTGAACTTTTCCCTTCTTGTGGCTCCATTACACCAACTGATGAAGAGGAACCACCCCTGGGTGTGGGATGAGGCCTGCATGTCAGCCTTCGCATCATTAAAGAAGATGTTCTCCTCCATGCCCATGTTGCTTCTCTCTGACCTGCAAAAGCCATTTATGGTCATGACTGACACCTCCCTCACAGCCACAGGTGGAGTGCTCATGCAATATGACAACAACAGCAATTTACACCCTTGTAGTTATCTGTCCTGCACACTCACTCCTCAGGAATGAAACTATGACATTTACAACCAGGAGTTGTTAGCCGTCATCCATGCCCTCACCGAATGGTGTCACTACCTACAGGGGACTGGTCATCCTGTCGAGGTGTATACTGACCACAAGAATCTTTCTTACTTCTGTCAACCCCATCATCTGTCCCACTGACAGGCCTGCTGGATGCTTTTCCTCCAGGACTTTGACCTCAAGTTCGTCATCCACCCCAGTACCACTATGGGCCCTGCAGACACTCTCTCCCATATGCATGATGTTGACATGACCGCTGACAACTCTGACATTGTTCTCCTCTCCCCTGACCTCTTCCTCACCTGCATCGATGCTTCCCTCCTCTCCACTATTTGTGTCTCCTCCCTCACTGACCCACTGGTCCTCTCTGCCCAGTCCAACCTCCAACAGGGCATTCCTCTCTTTTCTCATTCCTCTCTTCTTGACTGGTCCTACTCCCCTGAGGACGGCTGTCTTTACTACTGTCACCAGCTCTATGTTCCCCTGTCTGCTTGGTTTTCCCTCGTTGCGTCCATCCACTCCTCCCCTGCTGGGGGTCATGGTGGGATCTTCCAGACTCTTTCTCTCCTACAGCATGACTATTGGTGGCCTGGCATGGCCTCCTTCATCTGTCATTTCATCCTGGGTTGCCCTCTTTGTCAATCCAGTAAGATCAATATGCATCCTACCATCCTGCCTCTCATGCCTCTCACCTTCTCTTTGACCTGTTCTTTCCAGCAGATCTCTGTTGACCTCGTCTCTGGCTTTCCCCTTGTCGACTCTTTGATTCAGTCCTGGTTGTGGTTGACCATGGGCTTAGTAAGGGGGTCTTTTTCCTCCCTTGTTCAAAAGCGAACAATGCTGCCCACATTGCACACCTCTTCTTCACCCATATCTTCCCTCATGTTGGTCTTCACAACCGTATGATTTCGGATCGTGGCCCACATTTCACCTCAGTCTTCACTTGTGAACTCGCTTGTCTCCTACAGTATGACATCACCCTCTCCTCGGCCTATCACCCTCAAACGGATAGAGAAATGGAACACATGAATCAAGAGCTAGAAACATATCTTCGACTGTTCTGCCAAGACAACCCAACAACATAGGTATCCTTGTTGCTGATGGCGCAGTTCATTCATAACTCCTTGACTCACTCCGTCACGAAAGTTACCCCCTTTTCGCTGATTCTAGGATATGAACCCCGAGCTTATCCTCCTCTCAGAAAAACCTTCCTCCCATTGCTAACCAAACAACTAACCCTCTTGGATAAAGCCCAAGAAGAAGCCCACCATGTGCATCTATTGGCACAACAGTATATGCGAGAACGCGTACAAAGCAAGTTCCATCCCTGGTGGGTCAGAGATAAAGTATGGCTAGAAGCCAAGAATCTCCACCAAAGTTCCCCATGGTGGAAATTAAATCCCTTACAAGAAGGACTGTTTGAAATTGCAAAGGTCGTTTCCCCTATGGTGTATCAATTACATCTCCCTCTGTCCTGGAAAATCCACAATGTGTTCCATGCTTCCCTGTTAACCCCATACTGGGAGACTGCCAAGCACAGCAAATCGATTCTCCGACCCCCATCAACTGATATCAAAGGGGAAGAAGAATGGGAGATAGAATGGATCTTATGACATCAGGGAACTCCCAAGAACCACCAATTTCTCATCAAATGGAAGGAATACTCTTGGGCTGAAAATACCTGGGAACTGGAACGGAACTTATGCAGTGTACAGACCTCTCTCCTTGCTTATAAACGAGAGCATGCGTTAGGATGAAGTCAGTATTCACCACCATGCCTCCGTTTTACAGGATGCTCTACTGCTTGCAAGAGCCATGGAGTCACAATTGATGGATCATGCGCTCGAAGACACATGTCAAGTCTACCTCACCCTCACCACCTTACGAGTTGTCTTCACCAGCACCATCCCCACTGACCAACCCCCTCTTCTCACAGCACAAGGAGTGACCTGTTTGTTGCAAGCCCAAGGACAAACCCTCAAACTCCCCTATTGTTTGGGGTTTGGTTATGTCCTTAACGATCTGCCTTTCAATCTTATCAGTCCAATCGTTCGTCCCTTCCTGTGTGCTATGCACCCTACAGTGTGGTATGCCTATTTACAGGTGCAGGAGAGACCCATTCAGATCTCAACAGTCAACGTCTTTCCACCAGAACCCTTAGCCCTTTCTGCCACACCTCCCCTAGCTGTTCCTCTCCTGTCTGTTGATGGAGAATTGGCATCCCCAATAACGCCAGGAATGCCCAGGACTTACCAATCAACACCCTCACCTCCTCCGCTGGTCAATATCTCTCCTCTGCCTGTACCACCACCTTCAACAACTCTCCCCACCATCTCTCGAGATCGTGAGACTCTATCCCCTCACTGGACGAAGAAGAAAGGGAAGAAGAAACAAGTCATCCAAACCCCATATGGTTTGCCTTCCTCCTCCACGTACAACCTTTGCTTGTCTGCCAAAGCACACCTGAACCCCTTGTTCCCACCACATGTGTCATCTTCAACAGTTGACCCATTTTCTATATGTGAATGGTGTGGCGAAAAGGACATGCATCTTGGAATTTGGTGCCTGAAACACCAATGCCCTTCCTGTTCCGTGTATACACCAGGTCACTTACTGAACAATTGTCCCTCTAGCCTCTGTCCTTACTGTGCCAAGTCACATTGGGGACTTCCGTGCCCCCTTTATCATTGCTGTCCAATGGGCTGCCCCAAGTGTGTCTCTCTCATATGGGGCAAGTTATGCCCAAGGCAAGTATGTGCCCCATACTTACAGGAGGAAGAGAAGATTTTGCACAACAACTTGGACAATTATGCATACGTCGATCAGGAGTGAGTGGTGGGTTAGGAGAAAATTCAGGTGAACTTTCAGCTACTATGGAGCTTTTGTTACATTCTTCTCTCTATGCCGTCGTTTTCCTTCTGTTGTCTCCCTTCTGCTTACATCATCATTGCCTTCTTCTCTTGGATGCTATTTCCATTCAGGCTTAGTCATTCGTTGACTATCTCATGTCCCCACCTTTTCCACGCTATGCCCTTGACCCTTCCCCAATGTTCCACTTTTAGCTATTGCATAGCATAGTCCATTTGCTGATGGGACAGTATATAAGACATAGTGCATGTACTAGTAACACTAAGCTAGTTCTACACAATCAACGTAGTTCCCTAGTTTCCAGGTCCACTCCTAAGGTCTTTACTTTAGACTAGGAGTTCTTCCAGCTCATCTCCTACATTGACCGGGAATTACAACATGCATAATGTTACGTGTTTCATAGTTAGACTCATAGATGGAGTGAAGAGAACTCCTAGTCTTGATTAAAGACCTTAGGAGTGGACCTGGGAGACTAGGAAACTACATTTATAGCGTAGAACTAGCTTAGTCTACTAGTATATGGTGTGGTGTATTTATATTGTCTCTTTCCTGTGAACAGACCAAGCCAAGCAATACTAAAAACGGAACGTTGGGGAAGGGTCAAGGGTAAAGTGTGAGAAAGGTGGGGACATGAGGCAGTCAACGAATGACTAAGCCTAAATGGAAATAGCGTCCAACAAAAGAAGAAAAGATGAGGTAAGCAGAAGAAATGACGGCATGGATAGATGATTGTAACAAAAGCCCTGTAGTAGCTGAAAGTTCACCTGAATTTTCGACCTTATCCCCTCATTCCCGGTCAATGTAAGCATAATCATCCAAATCATTATGCAAAATCCTTTCTTCCTCTGCAAGGTATTGGGCACATACTTGCTTTGGGCATAACTCTCCCCATACAAGAGAGATACATTCCAGGCAGCCGGCCGGACAGCAATGGCAAAGAGGACACGAAAGTCCCCAATGTGCTTTGGTGCAATATGGACAGAAGCTGGAAGGGCAATTGCTTAGTAGGTGACCTGGTGCGTCGGCGGAACATGAGGGGCATTGATGAGTCGGGCACCAAATCCCTAAGTGAGTATCTTTCTCCCCACACCATTCACATACGGAGAACAGGTCAATCGTCGAAGAGGATGCACATGGCAGGGAAGAGGGAGTTGGTCATATCTTCCTAGATGATCTTAGATTATATGCAGGGGAGGAAGGCAGGCCATATGGCGTTTGGATGACCTGCTTCTTCTTCCTTTTCTTCTTTGTTTAACGAGGGGATAGAGTTTCACGATTCTGAGGAATGGTGGGGAGAGCCAAAGGGGGTGGTATGGGAAGAGGAGTGATATTGATCAGAGGAGGAGGAGAGGGTGAAGATTGATAGTGTCCGGGTACAACTGGTGTCATTGGGGGAGGAGAAGGAGTTTTGCTGTCAGTTGCTGGTAGGGGAATAGATGGGGGAGGTGAAGAAGCAAAAGCTAAGGGTTCGGGTGGAAAGATGTCGACGGTTGAGATGCAAACCAGTCTCTCCTGTGCCTGTAAGTATGCATACCATGCCATAGGATGCATAGCACACAAGAAGGGTCGGATGATCAGGCCAATCATATGGAACAGCAAATCGTTAAGAATATACCTGAACCCCAACCAGTAGAGGAGTTCAAGAACTTGTTCCTGAGCACATGACAAACAGGTGGTCCCTTGTGCTGCAAGGAGAGGGGGTTGATCAGTGGGGATGGAGCTAGCGAAGACGACACACAAAGTGGTGAGGGTAAGATAGACCTGGCATGCATCTTTGAGGGTGTGGTCCATTAACTGCGATTCCATTGCTCTGGCTAACAACAGTGCGTCTTGTAAGACGGAGGAGAAAACAAGGGAACGGGCGATGTTGGGGAGGAAATTGAGACAAATGGGAAATACTGCAGGGATGAGATGAGTGGAAGTGGTGGGACGTGGAGAAGTGTTGTGCATCGGAGGCATAGTGAAGACTGTCCTTTACTCCAAGGAATGTTCATGTTTATATGCAAGAAGGGAGGTCCGTGCGCCATGTAAGTTCTGTTCCGGCTCCCAGGTATTTTTGGCCCAAGAGTACCCTTTCCATTTGATGAGAAATCAGTGGTTTTTGAGGTTTCCCTTGTGTTGTAAGATCCGTTCTATTTCCCATTCTTCTTCTCCTTTGATATCTGTTGATGGAGGTCAAAGAGTAGATCTGCTGTGTTCAGCGGTCTCACGGTACAGGGTTAGAAGGGATGCATGGAACACATTGTGGACCTTCCAGGACAGAGGGAGACATAATTGATACACCACAGGGGACACAACCTTCGCGATTTCAAACAGTCCTTCTCGTAAGGGATTTAATTTCTGCCATGGGGAGCTTTGGCGGAGATTCTTGGCTTCTAACCACACCTTATCCCCAACTCTCCAGGGGCAGAACTTACTTCATACACGTTCACACATATATTGTTGTGCCAATTTGTGCGCGTGGTAGGCTTCCTCTCAGGCTTTATCCAGGAGGGTCAACTGCTTGGTTAGTGATAGAAGAAAGGTTTTTCCAAGAGGGGGATATGCTCAGGGTTTGTATCCCAAAATCAGTGAAAAGGGGGTGACTTTTGTGGTGGAGTGAGTTGAGGAGTTGTGAACAAACTGAGCCATTGGCAATAAGGATACCCATGTCGACAGGTTGTCTTGGCAGAACAGTCAAAGGTATGTTTCCAGTTCTTGGTTTACTCGTTCTGTTTCTCTGTCAGTTTGGGGGTGATAGGCTGAAGAGAGGGCGACATCATAGTGTAGAAGATGGGCAAGTTCATGGGCAAAGACAGAGGCAAAATGAGGGCCTCAATCCGAGATCATTCGGTCATGAAGACCAACATGAGGGAAAATGTGGGTGAAAAAGAGATGTGCAATGTGGGCAGCGTCATCTGTTTTAGAGCAAGGGAGGAAAAACACCCCCTTACTAAGTCCATGGTTGACCACAACCAGAACAGAATCAAAAGAGTCGATGAGAGGGAAGCTGGAGACAAGGTCAACAGAGATTTGCTGAAAAGGACAGGTAGAGGAAGAGGCAAGAGGAGAGAGAGGCGGAATGGTGGGGTGTGTGTTAACTTTGCTGGATTGACACAGTGGGCAACCCAGGACAAAGCAGCAAACAAAAGAAGCCATACCAGGCCACCAATAGTTGTGTTGAAGGAGAGAGTGTGTGTGGAAGATCCTGCCGTGACCACCGGTAGGCGAGGAGTGGACTGAGGCGACGAGGAAAGAGTGAGCGGCTGGGAAAACATAAAGGCAATGCCAGTAGTAGAGGCAACCATCATCAGGGGAATAGGACCAATCAAGGAGAGAGGAACGAGAGAAGAGAGGAACGCTGCATTGGAGGTGGGATCAAGCTGAGAGGACCAGCAGGTTGGTGAGGGAGGAGAGCTGAATGGTGGAGAGGAGAGAGGCATCAATGCATGCAAGGAAGAGATCGGGGGAGAGAAGGACAACATCAGTGTTGTCACTGGTCGTGTCAACATCATGCATGCGAGAGAGAGCATCAGCGGGGCCCATCACAGTATCAGGGCAGATGACAAATTTGAGATTGAAGTCCCAAAGAAAAAGCATCCAGTGAGCCTGGCAACGGGACAGGTGGTGAGGTTGTCGGAAATATGAAAGGTTTTTATGATCAGTGTACACCTTGACAGGATGACCTGTTCCCTGTAAATAGTGACACCATTCAGTGAGGGCATGGACAACAGCCAACAATTCTTGGTTGTAGATATCATAGTTTCATTCCTGAGGGGTGAGAGTGTGGGAAAGATAACTACAAGGGTGGAGATCACCGTTGACATCTCACTGCATGAGCACTCCGCCCATGGCTATCAGGGAGGTGTTGGTTATGACAACAAATGGCTTTTGTAGATCAGGGAGGAGTAACACAGGCATGGAGGAGAATGTCTGTTTTAACAATGTAAAGGCCAACGCACAAGCATTGTCCCATATCCAAGGGTGATTCTTCTTGGTGAGTTGATGTAACGGGGTGGCCAGAAGGGAAAAGTTTGGGATGAATTTTTGATAGAAATTACAGAAGCCGAGGAAAGATCGCATGCCTTTCACAGATTGGGGAGGAGCCCATTGGTCAATGGCAGCCAGTTTAACTGGATCTATTCGTATGTTGTGATGAGCGATGATCATGCCAAGATATTCTATCTCCTTGGCATCGAATGTACATTTCGTCAGTTTAAGATATAACTTGTGGGCACGTAATTGGGCAAGGATAAGATGAGTGTGGTGGTGATGAACAGCTAGGTTGGAGGAGTGGATCAGGATGTCGTCCATATATATAATGAGCCATCCTTCAGCAAGATAATCATGAAAGAGATGGTTCATCATGGCTTGGAACATCGCTGTGGAGTTGCAAAGACCAAAGAACATCACCGTTGGTTCAAAAAGGCTGAAAGGAGTAATGAAAGCAGCTTTCCAATGGTCTTCTGGTCAGATGAGGACATTGTTATACCCCCAATGGACATCAAATTTTGTAAATATTGTTAACTCTTTCAATTGATCAATGAATGTCAGAATATGGGGAAGAGGGTATGCGTTCTTGACCATATGTTCATTTAGATATCTATAGTCTTGGCAAGGGTGAAGGTCACCTGTCTTCTTTTGCACAAAGAAGAAGGGGGAAGCCTGGGGCAATTTGGATAGGACTATCTTCCCTGTTCGTAAGTTCTCTTTGAGGAAAGCTTGACATGCTGTCCATTCCATGGGATTTAGTGGGTATGTTTTTGCCACTTGGGGAATAAAGGATGGTGTCAGAGTAATGGCATGGTCGAAGGAATGAGAGGGAGGGAGTTGCCCAGATTGTGGTTCAAAGAACACGTCTGCATATTTACTAAACATTGGGGGTAGTTCGACGGTTCCTTTTTCTGCTTGCTGCGCTAGAGTGGTAGCAAGGGTCACTTTTCATACTAGTGTCTGATCTGGACCAAATCGCTTCTTCCATTTTTTGTTGATGGTGGGATTCATGTTTGTTGATAAGTAGCTGATGTCCTCATCCAGGAGGGAGACATCTCCTGTAGTCCAATTGATAGTGGGATTAACTTTTCGTAACCAGGGTAATCCAAGAATCAATTGCTCTTTTCTGAGGGTGAGGACAAGAAAGTTCCAGGGGTATACCCACGTTCCTATTTTCATTGTGAGGGATACTTGATAACGCACAATACTGCTTTGGTTTATTGTCCCATCTACGTTTCGTGCAATGTGCAGGGTTGGGATTCTAGTAAACTGAAACTGATGTTTTCATGCAAAAGTTTCGTCGATAAAACTTCCGGTTGCCCCACTATCAACCAGGGCAAGGGTGTCAACTGTTGATGCTCTGTACAATCTGAGAGGAAGGCGCATGGATTGCTCATGGGATCCAGTATGATGTACAGAGGCTACAATGTCAATAGAGAGATGAGTGGTTGACCACAATCTCTCCTGCCTTAAAAATACTTTCCTTGTTTGATGGCCAGTTCGGCATGAGCCTGTTCTTCTGATTCATGGTTTCCTTCATAACAGGCAGTCAGCACGTTACAGATTTGCTCCACTGTAGTACCGGTTTCGATGAGTTGGTTAATATATTGGTCAAGGGGAGACAGTTCTGTTTCAATGTTTACAGCTCAAATTGGGGTTGGTTGGACAACTGGCTGTGAGTTTGACCTGCCCTGGACATTGCTAGAGGAAGAGGCAAAGGGATTACGAGAGTAGAAGGGATTATTAGGACAAGAGGGATTTCCCTGATTCTGTCCTCAATGATTACTTGCCCAACAGCCAATTTTATGACAAGTAAAACACCTATTTTCTCGAAGGTGTTTAGCATGATTTGCTGGGGTCATGGTGACTGAGTTGACATCTATTGTGTTGGGGTCTTGAGTCCTTCTGAGTCCTAGTTGGAGTGATCCTCCAGCACAGATGGCTCTAATTTGTTGTTGCTGCATGTGAAATTTCACAGCCGCGGTTGTTACAATAATGTTCCAGATCCATGGTTTTCCCCTAGTGTTGGGGTAGTTCATGAAGACACCGTTGTCTCTTCCTTCACACCCGCCTATAGATCTCCCCATCTGACTAGTTGCCTATACTAGTGTTAGACCGTTATGATAGATTCCCCAGTATCAGATACATTATCTGATACCTGTTATGTTACTGCTTGTCATTGGATTGCAATCCGATGGCCGATACCCCTTTGATATTGGATCGTCATCCAATATCCATTATGCTTATGCATCAGTGCATATTGCCTGATATGGACTTCCTTCTTGATCGGGCGTACCCTTGGCCCCGATCCATAGATAGTAGTATTCCCCACATAGCAAGTAGACACTGTGCTTCTTCTGTCCTCATGGCTTACTTCTTATCCCCCACGAGGTGTGCTTCTTGCTTCTAGAGCTTAGGGCTTACTCTTTGGGCTTAGGGTATTTCCATACATAGCATATTAGGTAACCTGGTCTGTGCACGACCCTAGTCAGTATATAAAGGTAGTACGTAGTACCAGCTGAACCCTAAGTTCAGCTTTAACTTCAGTCCCTTGCTTGTACCATGCCTAGCATAGGCATTTTTAATCCATGTCCTTTCCTCTTGTCCAACCCCTTTTGGTCTGATTCCAGCAAGATGCTCTTCAAGATCAGGGTGTTGTGTTGAGAAGATAGCCTGCAGGCAGGTATAGGCAAAACCGTAACAGTGGTGACCCATGCATCTAGAGTATTGGGGAGGACCCCCATTGAGAGAATCATTTGACTAATCTGTGGGTCAAGTCCCACAACAAAGGTGTCAATGAGGGTATTTTGATCGGTCACCCCACTTCATGCTGTATGTAGCTGGAAGTCAGCAAGATAGTTCTGGAAACCCTTGTCTCTATCCTGTAAGTTTTGTCAAGTTGCGAGCAACTTTCGACATGCTTCTTCTTTGAAATTGTACAGGTAAAAGGTTTTATGGAAATCTTCCATCATCAAGTTGTACGTCTTTTTGTCATCTGGGATTGCTTCATTGTTCAGGCGATGGTACCATTTCTCAGCAAAGGGGACTCCTCACCCCTTTGTTAATTTGCTCAACGTTACGAGGATTTTGGGACCATCATATTCATAGTGATGGGGGTTCAGCTTGAAGTATGTGGCCATTGACTGGCCCCAATGGATGGTGTCTTTGGTTTTGCCAGAGAAGGCCTCCAGAAGACCAGCTTCCAACTCGGCTGGTAAGGGAGAGAGCACCGGGAGAGCAGCAGGAGCAACATTGGGGGGAAGGTGGACATTTGGGTCATTCATGGGGTCAGGGATAGGGGGAAAGAGTTGTACAAGAGAGGATGGTGAGCGATCTTCTTGATAGAGTTCTTCGTCGTCCTCAACAGACACAGTAGAGTTGGATGGCTCAGGAGAGGGAATATATCGTGGTGGAATGGTTGGAGCATGGATAGCTCTCAACTAGTGAGAAGCTAGTTCTTTTGTTATGCGTTTCATAGTTAGACTTGTAAACGGAGTGAAGAGAACTCCTAGTCTTGATTAAAGACCTTAGGAGTGGACCTGGGAGACTAGGAAACTACGTTTATAGTATAGAACTAGCTTAGTCTACTAGTACATGGCATGGTGTATTTATATTGTCTCTTCCCCATGAATGGACCAAGCCAAGCAATACTAAAAGCAGAATGTTGGGGAAGGGTCAAGGGTAAAGTGTGAGAAAGGTGGGGACACAAGGCAGTCAACGAATGACTAAGCCTAAATGGAAATAGTGTCCAACCAAAGAAGAAAAAATGAGGTAAGCAGAAGAAACGATGGCATAGATAGACAATTGTAACACATAACAGCATTGGGGTCAAACTATTATTATACCCTCCCCATCAATGTTTAAGTAGGAATGTTCAAATGAATACTCATCTGATAGCCCCATGACTTGGGCTGTATTGCCTATGGCAGTTGTTTCCTTCATCTTTGCCTCTCCCTATCCAATTAGCTGCCATGCTAAGGTTGGACTGTTATGATTTAGATCTTCTTGATATCAGATTGTGATCTGATATCTATTATGCTTACATGTCAGTGCACATTGCCTGACATGGACTTCCTTCTCGATCAGGTGTACCCTTGACCCCAATCTATATGTACAGTGGCTTAAAAAAGTGTCCCAATGTTGGGTCATTTTGGAAACATTTGATTTTTGTGAGAGTGTGAGAAGGAATTAGGTAAAATGCTTGCAGGGTCATTGCTAGCCCTTACTCTTCCCTGTCCAATGAAGGTTTGGTCATGTGATTGGGTTGCCATGCCATTGAGGGACAGCTGTTTTAAAATGACATGTCATTGGGACACTTATTTGACCCTAAGTTATATTATGCA
>JBBPJT010000872.1:0-13758 GCA_038088895.1 Xerocomus potaroensis
CGACCTTTTTAACCTTTGGGCGGTCAAGTTGTGGGAGGACTTTGGCAGATAGCTTCCGAGCTAGTTCTGAAGAGGAACTTACGACGTGTTCCCCATCTTTGGATGTATACGAGCCAACGGCCGGTGCTGCGACCGCATGCAGAGGACCAGTGGGTGCGATGCGAGAACGGAGCTGTGTTGTGGAAAAAAGTCGGGTGGAAGGATGACGAGCATGGACAAGGCTGTTAAGAGACGGTAGCAAGCATGCTGCGGTCGGGATTCGTGTTATCAACATGGAGAGATTTTGTCTAGGTGATTCCAATGGTAAAGAGAAAAAACGAGGTCGCTGGGGTAACTACAACAAATCCCGATGTCAACAAGATTTTGAAAGGGCAAGAAAACTGAAGGAATGACTTACTCGTCGCGAGTGTTTTGAGTGAAGATCATATATGAGCTTAAAGCTCTTCCAACTTTTTCAACAATCGAACGATCAGTGGAGAAGGAGTCTGTGTGTGTATGAACACAATTTGCTTCTTTCGTGCTCATCACTGATTGGCCGCACCATCCGACCCGGTCATATCGAATATGGATACCGAACCTGTTCGCTAGGTGTGTTTCTATAGCGACTCACAGCAAAGATTCAGAATTGGAGCGGATAGACAATCAATTACCGTCGTTGGGGCGATACATAAATATCTTACGCTATACCACCAGCATGACGGTCTTCCATCACTACCTCATCCTCCCGGTCTTCGCTCTCACTTTGTGCAAGTCCCGCGAACATGATTCCGCTCGCAGCGCCCCTACCGTCACGGTGCGAAGTCGACGTGAAGCCAAAGGCCGTGTCGATCCCACTTCTATGTTCACCTCGAAGCTCTTGGGAATAGAGCCTTCGCAAGCTCAATATAAACCGAGGAACGAGGGTATAAATGGGTACGTATTCCGCCACCCCCAGCAGTGTCCACCATCCATCCGCCGGCAGGGCTATCACATAAGTGAGCAAGTTTAGCAGTGCGTATAACACGACGCTATCCGAAATGATGACCCGTTAGTCCAGTATGTTAAGACGCAAATGTGAGCCACACATACGCAAGGAAGTATACAGTGCCTTCCCTCGTGAGACGGCCCATGTAGCGGCTAAACTGGATCTTTTTTGTCACCCTGAACACCTGGCGCGCCTCCAAAACAAATCGAAAAGCAAGGAGCAGACACATTGATGCGCCGAGACTAAGCTGCGCAGCATCCAAAACTTCGGAGAGAGTGAGGGAAACAGGTTTTGGCACGCAGTACGAGAAACCAAGCGTTTGGCCCCCAGCGCCTATGCATTCGGGAAGATGGCACTCAGCCTGTTATTCATATGCACGATTAAAATCTTGTCTCACGAACCTGCAGGAATTTCCTGAGCGCGGAGCGTAATACTACCTACGAGGGCCATCACAATTTCCGCGAGATATATTGGGAGGAGGGCAAACAGGATGAACCTGGACCGGTTGTACAATACCCACACTCGGAGGATCATCACCACTGTGCAAACCAAAGTGATTCAATTCTCCAAGGCCGAAATTAAATCTTACAATCTGCAGCAGCAATCATAATCCAGAATGCCACAGCCCCACAAATGACGAGCAGGTTACCTTGGAATATGTTGGGCAAACAATCATCGGAAAAACTGACAAATCCACTCACAACTATTTAAAATGGAACGAGTTTCTCCAAATTATCCCATCAATCGAATACGGGGCATAAAGACATACGTCTGTCGGCATGTGAGTAATTTTGTCGCTACATCATCCACCAAACGAAGACCAGTCACCTTGTTAGCGAGGTGTGCGAAGGAACCACCAACTTTTATTAAGTTGTCAGTTTATGGAATGTTTCTGATTTGAAACATACTCAATACAAGAATTCTGATGAGTCAATCAGAAATCAGCCATGTTCTAGAAAAATGGACATACACAAGAGAACACATGCCACAATAACGACCCTAAAGGTCCAGGTCTTTATGTCTAGGAGCAGAAGCATCTCTCATATAGGATACATACGAGAAAAAACAATGTGGACACCCATGTCCAACGATTGCTCTGTCTACGTGAGACTGTGCGAGCGGCTTGAGAAAGGTAATCACTGACCCAAATGTAATCTATCTGAGAAATAATGTAAACATGTCAAATGATTATGCGTCGATCCAACATACGAGACACGTACTTCATCCGCGAAAGTGAGGGCTAACGGTGTCAAGCACGTCTATCTTGAGGAGACATCATCAGACGTCTGTACTTAACACTTACTGTAATCATATCCAACAGCAGTAAGGATAACAACTAAGACAACCGTAAGATCAGTAGACTGGTTACGGTGGAAGAAGGAGCGAGCAATGCACATACGAATTGCATAGTCATTATGTTGAGTGTTTATAAGGGCCTGTTCCAGAACAGTAACCATGAACCCTGGGTGCTGTTGGAATACGTTGCAAAACAGAGATACTCAAGAACGTACATCACCATACACCACAAGTACTCCAGCAACTCAAGGGTGGCCTGCCGACCCTCCTCAGAGGCGCTGAATGATAACCGAATCATGACAGCTCAAACCTCGATTTTCAAACTCGGTGGGCAAAATAAGTAGTACATACCAAGCGACATTTAGCGTTCGTTCGGTTGCTTTAGCTTTTCAAATGAATAATCCTGTGCCCCCGTCAACCGGTCATACGTGGCCACGCGCTCCAAAAGAGGATACTCGTGGCTCCCCCTCGTTCTCAGATTGGATTTGGATGTTGCTCACGGTCGTATGCTTTCACTGTTGTTAATTGTCATGTTTCATTGCCCCTTCAGTAACCTCGAGGTTAGTACTCACAGGGATATCCGACCCGCGATACGAGCCTAGTTCCCTCCAAAACGCACCAACGTTGCCATATTGCAATCACAGCCGAATCTCCTGCCGTATCTCCATGAAGAAGTGTTTGGGATGATTAGAACCCCACACGTTTTCACGGCTTGCCTGTTCCCCTGTGTCGTATCGAATTTAAAATGTATGTCAAACACCCATCAAATAAATAAATAAGGCGGGCTACACCACCGATCGAATATTGAGTGAGAGACACACCCTCGGGTACTCAATGAAACACATCCCATGAAATTTGTCTAAATGGCACATAAACTAGGCCTGTGATAGCTAGTAGAGATACGGTGGCGAAGGCTATTTTTGTGCGGGCGCATCCTGTCTGATCCTGAGTCCGCTGGGCCCGGAGTATGAAAAAAAGCTGTTTCAAGGATTAGAGTTCAAAGTATATATTTTCAGACTTGGGAGAAACCATCAACGTATGTCGGTGTCGCTGAACACGAGGTCTGACACCAGTCAATCGGTGTGGTACCCCGATGTTGTCACATCAAAACTACCTCGTGATTAGGGCAGAACGACTCTCCAGTAACAAAGATAAGGCCGGGCGTTCGCCCTTCAATACAGTTGAATTGGCACAGGTCACACGTACGCCCTGGTACGATCGAGATAAGTAGAGTCCGCAGACCATGTACCCACGTCTCTAGCGAGCGCCACTGGCACTGCGTGCCCCCACGTCTTCCATCATTATCTCATCTTCGCCCCCCGGCCCTGCGTCGTCTGCGAACAAGATCCTTCCCGGTATTGTGTCACGATGAGACGCTGATCTAAAGCCGAACGCTGTGTCGATGTCACTTCCATGCTTGCCTCCTAATTCATTCGAATACACCTCCCGCAAATTCAAGATGAATCGGGGGACGAGCGTCAGCGCCGGCACATATTGCACAACCGCCAACTGTGTCCACCATTTGTCAGACGGAATATGTATCACATAACTGAGGAAGGCCAAGATTGCGTATGTGAGAATGCTACGATGCCAAATCGGTTCAATGCCATCAAAAATAGGGCGGAATGTAGACATACGCGAAACAGTAGATCAAACCTTGCCTCGTGAGAAGGTTCATATATCGGCTGATCTGGAAACAATTTGTCACCCTGTACATTCGCAAAGACTCTTGGATGAAGCAAACAGCAAGGAACAGGTATATCAATGCGCTGAGAGAGAACTGTATGCAGTATACAACTTCGGAGAGAACGGAAAACAGGGGTTCTGGCACGCATAGCGAGAAACCGGGTACCTGACCAACAGACCCTACATAAGAAATGAATCCAGATGAGCATCGTGCATGGCCTAGTGCCACGTTCTACATACCTAGGGGGTCATTCCGAGCTTGGAGCATAAAGCAAGTAATCATAGCTATGATAGCTCCCGCGGTGTAAACCGAAAGCAGGGCAGCAAGGACGAACTTTGATCGATTTTACAATGCCCACACGCGAAAGATCATTAGCACTGTATTCACTTATCTCTTTAGGATGTGAAATAAACTCACAATCTGCAGCGCCGAGCATGACCCAGAAGGCTAACGAGCCGAGAATGACAAGAACGCGGCCTCGTGAGTACGGTCAAAGAGAGCATGCATTTGAATTGCGTAGGCGTACTCACAACTATTTCAATAGAGTCAGCTGCTTCGAGTTGTCGAACACTGTCAAATGAGGCATAGACACCTACACCTGTCAGAGGCTGAGTCCTAGGTATTTACGTACATCATCAGCAAAGTGTGAATCACCGCTTGAGTCCCATGTAGGAAAGAACCACCGACTACAACATGCTCGTGTAAGTCTATGAAGTACTTCAAATTTTAAATTTACCGAAGGCAAGGATTTTGGCGAACCGATCGGTGACCACTTTATGTATTGCAGGATAAATGAACATACATGACAGAACAGAGGCCATAATAGCATGTCTGAAAATATATTCATCATTAGTGGAGTCTTGTATGGCTGGAAATCGGATACACACGAGAAAGGACAATGTGGATACCCCTGTCCAGCGATTTTTCTGTATTACATCAGAACAAGTGATTCACAAAAAGAACGTAATCTATTACCCAAATGTGTTCTACCTGCGGGCGAAGAAATAAAAGAGCCAATGCAATCGTTATGGACAATTTTATGACTGCAAAACATACCTCACTAGAGAGTGTGAGGACTAGGATAATCAGTGCGAAGAAGCACTTAATGACAGATACGGCTCACGATAATCATACCCGACAGCGGTGACGATCACAACAAGGGGCGGTGCCAAGATCAGTAGACAGGGGCCGAAATGGACGGACATACGAGTCGCATAGTTGTTCTTCTGGACGGTTATGAGAACTTGTTGCGCAGCAGAGGCCATGAGCACCGTGAGACCGCCGGAAGACACAGGGGGCGATATTTATTCAGGAATGTAGAGGAACTTCCCGAAGCCTGAAACACAGAGTCCTGGAATCGATTGACGCCACGTTTCCGAATGAATGGTACTGTGTAACCCAGGACGACGTTATGGCACAAACTTTGTCATGGATCAAGAATTTCACTGATTTTCATTCGATGAATTGCAGTGGCTCTGAGTGACAAGCGTTGCAGCCACGGCTCGACACACAGTCATCCCAAATGGGGGTGGGTGGGCATTCCTAGCCTGGTGACCTCATACTAGACCCAAACCAGATGCCATACTACCCTCCATGGATGCTGATGATGCCCGTGACAAGATGCCCGCTTTCCCGATCATGCATAACATATATGCCGAAGATATCTTCAAAAAAGGGACACGGCCCTGTAACAATCCGCGGAAATCCACGATGTAAGTTTATCCATTCAACAAAGACCATAATAGAGACATGCAAAGTTGGATGCAAACCCGTCTTGAAGCCCTGACCGGAATACTACCGTTCTTCCCAAAGCACCCCACTGCAATAAATGGTTCTGTGATGTAGAAAGATTGGGGGCAGACAGACGGGCCAGATGGGTGGAACGGCTTCGAGTCTGTGAAAATCCTGTCGGGAGGTAATTCCGAGGCCATATAAGGTACCAGCCGCCCGCCTTAAGCCCTGTCGGAGAAGTTGGCCAGCCGACGGAAGTGGCTTGGGTATGAGAGGGGCGCAACGCCAGGTAGATACGTTGTGATGTGGGTCAGGCAAGTGGGGAGGGGAGGAGGCGTCCCATCAGGGGAAACGACCCCCAGTGAGATATGGACGCGCTCCCACAGGTCGTGCTGGCCAATAGGGCTCGCTCGAGTACTCACGTGTGCTTCGTTGCTGCCATGTGGCACTTCTCAGTGGTAGATACTACCAGGTGTTCCTGCCTCGTCATTTAGTGAGGGATTTAACAAGCAACATGTACAAAGGCTCAACCACTCAGCATCATGTCTTGCGCGACCCATCAGAACCCATGCAAAGATCTATGTGAGGCCCGTTGGTCCAAAAGTGGATCATCTCACACGAGTACTGACTGTGATCCAGGTCCCCGGTATAGTTGATTCATTCCAATGCTGGTTTGAACGAAACCTATCTTATCTAAGGAGGTGATGATTGACGGGCCGAAATCCAACAACCAGAAAGATCACATAAAGACATGTATCACCTACTGCTAGTCATGTACCATAATAGACAGGACAGCAACCTGCGCGGACAGAAATGTTGTGTAGCGCAAAAACCTCGTTGCGGAGAAACTTTTCAAGTTAGTCCGAAATCTTGATACTGATTGAAGAGGATCCATATGAAGGAAAACCTGTGGTCCTTGGAATTCTAAGGTATTGATTGACTCACCTATAAGCAAATGTCATATTGATATGGACTTTGTACCTTCTCTTTGGAGGTCGCTACGCAAGGGGCGGTGGAGGAGAAATGATACATCATGTATACGATTTACGGGTATCGACTTAAGGGAGCACGACAATAGAGAAAGGGCTGGCTGTAGCACAATGGTGCTCTCCAACCCTGAACAGAGATGACCTGACCCGTTGGAAACAGCACAAGCTGCGGTTCCGAGAGAGTAGGAGCAGGTGACTACACGTGCGGCGCCGGGCGGTGTGTCCGACAAGTAGGAGTGAAGGACGTATCGAAAGGTCAGTCGACAGTGGACGGGAAAATCGCGAGTTACGTCTAGCGGAGCGTTGGGCTAGCCAACCTATCAACCCCCGGCTTCGGGGGAACGTTGTGAAGCGGGTACCAGGGAGCGTAACCATTGCGGATGCAGTCCCTCTTGGGGGGTCAAACAGGTCGCGCGGGGAACGAGATCCACTAACTTCAGGGGTTTGGTACGGGTGAGGGTGAATGGGGACATGGACAGAGTGATAGTCAAAGAGGGATGCGGGAGAGGGGGGAAGGTCCTCGACCACGGGGCGAATGCCAATGGCTGAGAGGGAGTCGACTGAGCCGTCTTGTCTGGCCCAGCAGACACCTTCGCCTCCTGGTGCAGCCCTAGTGCGAGGTGGGTGGAAGACCGTGACTGTATTGCCTTGCCGATTCCACAAGTAGTAATCTCGGCACGAGTGACATGGAACTGCAGATTGAAAGCTCTAAAGTTGGGTATAGTGAGTTCACCAGAACGAGCTGTGGTGAAAAGGCAGTTGTGAGGGGGGCAAAAACGGTGGCGTCAAAGAGAAACACCCGCAAAAGCAGGTTAAGGTGAAGACTGTAGAGTTTTGGTGCATGTCTTGAGGGGGGAAAGGTTGCTCTTCCGGATTGCCCTTAGCGTCACGGAGGACGTAGTAAGTGACGAGAGCTGGACCATGTGCCTTTCCTAACGGAGTTCGCCCAAGGATGAGTGATAGTGTCGTCAATGCGCTGGTCATCCGGGCAGCGAAGGGGTGGCTGTGTAGTGTCGCAGTGGAAGCTGGTAGGGCAAGTATTCCTTGATGCGGTACTTGAGGCGAATGGGGGAAGAGGAAAGGGTACGAGTGAGAGAAGCAAGAGGGCGAGTGACAGAGAGGGCCCAATGCGACGGGATGGGAAGTATGAGCCTGGGTGGACTGGTGGTTAGCGGGCGCTAGGACAGGGTTCATCGGCGTCAAGGAGGTGGTGGAGTGCACTTGGGAGAGGTAAATGAGGGCGGGAAAGGGGTGGATAGATCCCACACGAGACGCTGTCCACGGGATTGTTGGCACTGGGGACATACTCCAAGCACCCAGAGGCTGCCAGGATGGGGAGTATGCACTTGAGGGAACCATTAGTGGGGCAGTTGCGGCTCTCTCCCCTGTTGTGCCAGGCGCCAATGATAACTTAGTTGTCGTCGAAAACGAAGCAGTGGGAATTGCGAAGACCGGGAGCAAGAATATAGCACACAAGGAGTTCGAATCCGACGCCTTCCGCCCGGCCGATGTCTCAGCCATCACCAGGCCAGACAGGCCAGCCGGTTGTCATCGATCCAAATGCCGATGCTAGTGGAGGAATGGGCGTCAGAGTAAGTGTGGAGGTTGGTAGGCTGGGAAAAGGTGGGAATTAGAGGGGGTGGGGAGTGCTATATGATGTAACCACCACTCGGGTCTTCAACTGAGTGGCGTGGTAGAGTACGCAGAAGGTAAGGGGCATCACCGGAGGTAGGGATCATGCCTTCGGGAGTGGCTAGGTAAGGGCGGCCTTCTGGAATGATATGACAGGCATGCAAAAGCTTGCCGTGTAGGCCGAAGATGTCGTCGAAGGTGAGTGCGGGAGGATTTCTATTTTGTGAGTCTTAAGATATTCACTCCCTGCGAGGGAGACCCTGCGGTTAGCGCTTGGAGTCCGGTGCATGGGTGGAGAAGGTCAATAAGTGGATACAAGACAACCCCATCATCATCTTCAATCTTGCTATCAGGAAAGGGGGCACCGGCGAACCAGTGCCTGCCGCCTTGGTGGGTGAGGCTCAGGCCAGCCGAAATGCGCTTGACAATGGCAGCACAGTGAGTGTTGAACTGGTGTAGGGAAGACCTGGGGATACAAAGGAAAAGGAGGTCATCAACCCAACAAGGGATAGGGCCAATGCCCGCGGCACGCATTCTGTGGGCGCCTGCGCTAGCGATCATTCTGTACACGCCGTGTGGGAGGTGTCTATGGCAAATAGTGAAGATAAACGCATGACGAGTGATGGCCATCCAGGCAGCCATGTGGGATGGTATAAAGAAGGTGCTATAAAAGGAGGGTAAATTGACAGAGTTAGATTCAGCATTAATAGAGGAGACAGCATGCAATGGATGCAGGAACGAGAGGTTTCGTACGAAGCAGAATCCACCTGGCTTGCCCAGTTTAGGCACTCAGAGACAACGAGGAGGTTTGAAACGGACCGACGGTTTGATTCTATTTCAGATTGTGAAAAAGGACCTAGGTACCCACCTTTTCGAAATTCTTTCTGTACAAGATGTTATGGTACATATGGATAGTGAAATTATTCAGAGGGGAGAAAGAGTGGGAGAGGGGGGGGAGACCGACAGAAAAGCCATGAAGGAGTCCACATGCAAGTGAGGGGTATCAGGCAGGGAGGTTAGCCTCCCGGAGGCATCGTACCCACGCAAACGGCTTGTATGGCACGAGGGGTTACTTTTCCTGGGCGCGAGGGCAGCTCTGGGCTCCATGGTCTCGCTTGCCGCATCCGGAGCAACTATGTTTGGCTGAACGATGGGGGCGAGCACATCCTTTGGGACGCTGCCAATCAGAGCACAGAGTGTCGCCGTCGGGGTCAACCAAGGTACCATCTGTTGTACGGCGGACATAGGCTGGCGTACCGTCCCACATTTTGGGGTTGTTGCACTCCCGGACACGGTGTGGATGTCGGCCAAGGCAACAAGGGCAGGCAGACCGGGGAGGGGGAAAGTCGTTTGGGTCTGAGGGTTGGCGAAAGGACTTCGGGGGCGAGGACACTCTGGCATTAGCCAAAGATGAGCTTGAGGGTTGTCGGGACCGCTGCTGGGGGGAAGCGGAGCGCGAGTTGCGTCTCCAGTCATGTAGTGGTGCGGATCCCGAGACATGGGAACGACGGGAACGACGCGAGCGTGGGGGGGAAGGATGCTGGTCTGCCAGGCTGAGAGCCTGGACAGGGACGCAGGCCAGCGCGGAATGTGGGAAAGAAGAGAGGACGTCACAGTGGTGCGGAGAGATCGTCCGGGCCACCAGTGGTGAGGGTGTCAAAGGTAGGTGGGGTGGAGAGAGAAGGGAATGGCGAGGGAAAGGGGTGAATTGATAGACTAGTGGGGAAAAAGGCGGGCACTGACCTGTCGTGATAACTGTGCTTCAATAGAAGAGTTGATTTCGAAAGCAATGCTGTTGAGCAATGCTTCGTTGATGAGTGCGATGTTGAAGACGTCCTGAGAGGCGTACTTCAGGTCGTCGTGCCATTGGCGGCGGATGCGGGACGCGTAGTGCAGTATAATAGACTTTCCATGTTCAGTGATGCACATTGGATGGTTTTCCAAGTTCCGGAAAAAGGCGCCAATGGCCGTGATGTGTTTGTCGGGCCAGGAAGCCTTCCGAAGGTGGTGAAGGAATGAAATCTTCGCATGGAAAAAGTCATGGAAAGAGAGTTCATGGTCCGCCTTTGCATTGCGGGAAGCCTTGGTCGCAAGTGTGAGAATGTCACGGGAGGCAGCTATACCCAGAGTATCCTCTGGCTGGGATCGCTGGGACTTCACTGCTTCAAGACATCCATCCTTGGAAAAATACCAGAGTTCGACAAATTCAAAGTTGGCGAGTTTTTGGAGAGCATATTGCGATGGGCATGGGATGAGGACACTAGGCGGAGGCTTGGCCTCATCAAAGTCAGCAAGGATGGGTTTCTTTTTCAATTGAACTTGAGGAACTGCGTCAGCTTCATCAAAGGTGACAGGCCTGGTCACTACTTCAGGCTTGACGGAAGCACGCTGGTCAGGAGCAGGGGGATCTAAGATAGGGGACTCTCTCCGAAGTTCTTGGTGGTCTGGCTGTTGTGCGTGGTACTGCAGCCAGGCTGCCAAAAGCCGTTCGATGGCCTGCTCCTGGGTTTCCTGGTGGGTGTCCATGATGGCTTGGCGCACTACCTGGAAGGCATCGGAGGCGAAGTCAGGGGTACTCTCTTGGCCTGGACCATTCATGGCAGAATGTAGAGTGTGTGTGAATAGGAAGGACGAGGGGAAGGAATGTGAGGTAGCACGGGACAAGGAGACGGAGGGGGACGGAGAAGTGAAAAAGCTACAAAGAAAACTTGAAAGGAGTGAGGGCGCGCAAGGGGAGAGACGCGCGTAGCGAGAAGGCTGAAGGAGGAAGGAATGAGTGCCGCTGTAGGCTGCGCTCGGCGAAAGACGCTAAGCGAGGTATGCGTTTTACACCCTAACTAACTCGTTATCAGTCTAATATCTATTAGGTTAGAGCCTGTCGTTTGACCGAGGCCAACACAGGATGGAGCGATGAGACACGAGGCAGAATTAGGGCTTAGCGCTTTCAGGGCGAGAGCTCCCAAGCAAGGGATAAAAGCTTTATTGCACGAGTAATCACATCATATCTGGCACTACCCGGCATCGACATATAGTGAAGGACAAAAAAAGGCACCAACAAGCTGAGTAGGGCAAGGAGCAGGAATGTAACAATGATGCAGGCTGCAAAAAAAAAAAAGGTGAAAAACCTCGTTCGAGGCCATGTTTAACCGGATAAGGACGAGGATATAAGACCATGGTACTTTTTCAGCCCCCTGAAAGGGGATAGACATGTTCAAAATATCACATATCGGGTTGCACTGGCATCACTTGGCCGCCCTTGGCGGCTGTAGGCGAGAAAGTATGCCAACGGTCATTGAAGCGAACATCCAATGGCCGGCCACCATACATGTATTGCTGGAACTTGGCTGTTGCAAGATAAATTACTGTCTCCGGGAAAATAAACCGATACATACCAATGGCTGTCTCCGCTTCCGGGATTTGAGCAAACTGGACAACACCACATCCCTTGGACCTTGTCCCATCAAACAGGATTTCTGCAAGCTCGACCTGTCCCGTTGTCTCAAACAACTCGACCAAATCCTCATTGGTGGTTGACCATGGTAGCTAGCATAGTTTAAACATCCTCGCAGTTGCACGCCTAATCGGAGAACTCACATTGCGAACCATGATTTGTTGGCTGGGTTCGGGTTCTACGTAGCCATAGCCCCCGCCACTGTAGCCAGGCCCATAATTGTCCATACGGAGACCACCATGACCGGGTTGATCCGGGCCTGGGTAGTCTGCATAGATATCCTGGCTCGAGAAATCGCGGCCGGACCCTTGAGCATATCCACCCCTAAAGCCACCACGGAAGCCACCCCGGAGGCCACCACGCAGGCCACGGCCACCCCCAAACCCACGGAGCCCACCACGGAATGCGCCCGGGCCTGACAGACCAGCATAACGATCCTAAATGTACGTGCAATGAGCAGGGTGACCGAGACAATGATTGAATGTATTTACCTCACGGACTTCAAGTGTGCGACCATACCAGTCAAACCCATTGTACATGCCTGTAACACTGCTCAAAAAACAAACAACAGATATAGATGAAACGCACTAATAGCTTGCTGGGCGTCCTTTTGTGTTTCAAAGACTACAGTACCGGAGCCTTTGGGGCGACCGTCAGCACCAATGTTGATGTCAGCACGAATAATATTCCCAGCAGCTCGGAACAAATCCTTCAAGTCCTGCCAACCTGCTTGATAGGGCAACTGTCTGGAATGTAAGTAGAAACTAAAATGAAACAGCGTCCAACTGACGTTGCCAACGTAAAGCTGATTGCCTGGATTTTGATGCGTGCCGAAGTAATTGTGATGAGGAGGACGTGGAGGCGGTTGGGCATGAAGCCCTTGTCCAGCCATCGCCATACCAATTTTTCCAGGAACAGGAGTGGCACCAAATCGCGATTCATTTTCCCGGTCCTAGGCTACGGGTTAACTGACAGCATATGTAAGAAACCTAGTAACGTACCTCGCGGATGAATACCGGACGACCCAGAAGAGGCACTTCTGAGAGCTCGCGGATGGCCCTCTGTGCGTCCTCTGGAGATGCGAACTCGACAATACTGTATTGTTTATGAGCGAAAGAAAATTTGAGCCAACGAAAGGACATACCCGCATCCTTTAGAAACACCTGTAGGCGTGACTAGCACTTCGGCGAAGAGGACCTCCCCAGCTATGTAACCCCAAAAGAAAACTCCCATCAATATCCTCTCGAATCATTCCAACCATCCAACAATGGCAAAACTGGCAAGAAAGAATGGCAAAAAGCCAACGCCGGCACAGCCACCTCCACTCTCCCTCATCAGCTCACACTCGCACAAAAGCCACCCCTGCCTTTTTCTAAGAGCGAGCCTCAGCAGAACGGACTTGGGCGAGCGGCAATCGACGCAATGTCGTCTCCCCCCTTCCCCACGCAAAGAAAAAATATCTAATCTGAGATTCCCCCACCCACCTCCCCTCATAAATTCCATAAGGTCGCGATACTTGACGTCATAGCTGAGATTTCCAACGTAAACTCGGTTTTCTCTCTTGCTAATCTTGGCAAATTCGACTGCTTCTTCATGATCAGCATTCATGGGACCGCCGAGTGAGCGGGCAAATGGGTCGGCAGGCTTGCGATCACGACTGCGCGAGCGAGTACGTGATGGGCTCCGCGAGCGGGTGCGAGACCGCGAACGCCGGGAGTGTCTACGGTCTCGAGGCGACGCAGAACGCCTTCGTGGTGACCTAGACCGGGTACGACTACGAGAGCGTTTTCGGCGCTATACATGGAACACCCATTAAATGCAGCGAGTACGTTACAGTAAGAAAACTGACCTCGCCGTTGCGTCTCTCATCCGGCTCCCAGTGGTCAGTACGCCGATTACGACCTGCGATCCAGCTCTAATTCAACGAAAAAATCGAAAACAAAAAAGAGGGGTAAGAAGTACCAGCGTCCCTTCCGCTGCGGTCCCTGTCTCTGTCTCTGTCGCGGTC
>JBBPJT010000873.1:0-13756 GCA_038088895.1 Xerocomus potaroensis
CAAGGGGGTTGAATCTATGGGAGGTAAGGACGTCCATGGGTGCTTCTAGATGTATATGAGTAGGGGGGAAGAGCTGGGGCCAAGGGATCGTTCCATTGGTCCAGGATTTGTGGGCGAAGATTTTGGGTTTTGGTCCCCCCTATAGATAAGATTAGATAAAAGTACCTTAGTGCGAAAACTGTTTCTGGAGGATCAGGAAAGATGATCCAGGGGCTCAGGAGTGATTCTATGGATTCATAACACATGCCAGCAGTTGTCACCTATTTCTATTCCCAACTCTGACATCAATATGGTGTCCCCAAAGGCTAAGGGGAAATGATGTGCCTATTCACTGGTTGCAAGTGGGTCTGGCTGGCCCCTGAAGGGTTGCCTGGCTAAGAGGATCACCCAAATGGAGCTCACACTCTGTTCATCGCAAACTACCTGCAAGCAGCTAGAGCTGGAGCAAGGGGTGATTGTATGGGAGCTTGCCAGTATAAAGGCGGAGATGGACCTATATGTCACTTTGATCAAAGCGCTGCTGATTGGGCAGCCTAGGTGCATCAACATTGTCTACCATCTTGCCCCTGTAAGCACAGATACTACCTTCTGCCTCAATTGTTTCTTTTTCTCGAGAACATTGTAACCATTCTGCCCTTTCCACCATTCCTGTCGCCAACGTGTCCATCCATCATTCCAGCCTGAATCAACAAGTATCTTGTTGTCCTCATGGCCTGCTCTCTTCCTATTCAGAACTCCTCTTGTTTCCTGTGACCTCTGCCTTTTTTGGACCACCCACTGCCACATCTGTTTGCCTGGATTTGTGGATCCCCACCTTCTGTCACCCTCCAACATCATTTCACTATCCTTTACACTAGTCTATATTCCACTCCCAATTCCGCTCCTGCACTGTCTACCTGTCCACTGTGAGTGACCCCCTTTCCCATTCTAGTCTCACTTTATAACTGATATTGCTTCTTCCCAGTTGTGTTATAACCTCTCCCATACCGTTATCTACTCTTGCATCCTGAGTCATCTGGTCGGCTTTCGGTGAGTATCTCATTTCATTTTGTAATGCCAATTTTCTTATCTGCTGCCACAACACTTCCAGTGATGAACTCATATGAACTGTTGTCTCATGTACAGTCTCCCCCATTCAGATATTGTCTCACCTCTGTTGTCCCTACCTGTGCCACCTGCCACCCCCCTCCCCTTGCCTCACTGCCTGATACATACAGTATTCCTTGCCTCTAGTCCTGTACTCTTGCTTTGACTCTGTCTACAACCATTAACCATCTTTACCCCAGGTAGGTGCTCCATAGAATTAGTTTTTGTAAATGCATTGCAATTGAATCATCCATGCGGACAGCGATGTGACTTAGTGCAATGACAATTCCAGAATTTAGTCTGCTTTTCCATCCAATCCACCATGATCATTGGACTGGAAGTGTCTTGTGCCTTGCAACACTTGACCATGTTCCCTTACTTGCATCAATTATCATCTGAAGGTATATTCCTCTCCTCACGTGAGCAAATTGAGGGTTTGTCAGTTGGCACTCTACTTGCCCTAGAAGGATGTAGAGAGCATATCAAAAACCACTGGTCTAAAACTTTGCAGGCCTTGGAAGACTGTAAGGACCAAGGCCTGTGTAGGATGGAACAATTGTTAGAAGGAGATTTATCAGGTGAAGAAAGGGGGTTGTTGATATGAACAATGGAAAGTTTTGAAAAGGCAGTGGATTCATTGATCCATATGGTGCTCCAAAGGGAAACACAGTCAATGGTGGAAGAAATGTTCAGTTGAAAAATAATGGAGCTAAGGTGAGAAGTAAACTGGATGGAAATGAAAAAGAACTCAATCAGATCCATCAAACAGGTAAGCTGATGCAAGTGAGACTGAACAGACAATAATCATGGTATAGGAGGATATAGTCCCAGATTTGGAAGAAGAGATTGAACCAGAGGCAAAGGAAAGAATTGAGAGGTGAAGGAATTGTAACTGTTGTAATAGCTTTTATGATTGTAAAAATGGAAGTTTTGTTTGCAAAAGGGAAGGTTATTTGAGAGATTCTCCAGACAAATACCAGGATTGGTGTTACATTTTATTCTCCAGATACCCCTTTCCCTGATTATCTTTCCTTGATCTTTCCTTTTTGAATGTATGATTACCTTTCCATTGTCTTACCTTTCTTTCCCATGAACCGGACGCTATTTCCGTTCTAGGCATAGATTCTTATATGCCTCATGTTCCCCTTCATCTCCACTGATTGATGGTTGCCTAGTTACCTTGGTTATGACTCGACATGACTCCAGATGAGTTATTCCGCAGTAGACACCACTTGGTCTGTGCACCATCTAGATACCTACTTAAATCGTAGTGCAGTATACTATAGACTCTAAGTAGAATCTCCCTTGTATCTTCTGACCTACTAGTCAATCGATCCATTGGTTTCTCTCGACATTTTGCTCTGCACTTTGTCAGAAGATCTACTTCACCGATACTTGATATAAGTCCTCCAGCTTGTGAGGCATCGATACCTTCAGCACGAAGGCCCAAGAACTCAATCCCTTTTTCAAGGGCTATGCTCATCCTTACCTGGGCCAAGCATAATGTTACGGTCGTGCCTCGTTATGCCATTGTTTTTCCTTCTACTTGTCCTGCCGTCTTGTTCGCTTACGTATGCCCCTTTGTCGGACGCTATTCCCTTTCAGGCTCAGTCCTCGTTGGCTGCCTCGTGTCCCCATTTTTCCCACTGTATACCCTTTGCCCTACCCCAAATGTTCCCAGTTTAGTCCTACATAGCTTGGTCCGTTCGCTGTAAGGATGCGTATAAATACTCAGCGATATGTACTTGTCAAAGTAAGCTAGTTCTACGCAATCCAACGTAGTTTCCTAGTTTCCGAGTCATTCCTAAGGTCAATCCAAAGTTGACTAGGAATTCCCATCCTTTGTCCAAAGTCGCTTCCTCTCAACTACGTCTCACGTAACAAAAGAACTAGCTTCTCACTAGTTGAGAGCTATCTACGCTCCAACCATTCCACCTTGATATTTTCCTCCCCCTTCCCCCTCCAACTCAACCGATAGCAGCAGCAAGGACAGTAACCTTTATCAGAACGTCCAATCCCCTCCTCCCGAAGCGACTCTACCCCAGTCCCCAGCCATGAACCAGAATGCTCCCGCTGATCCCGATGCAGCCTTCGTTCCTCCCCTTGCCCCTATTCCCCCAGAATCCAAAGCAGGATTACCCGACACCTTTTCCAGTGAAACTAAGGATGCCGTCCATTGGGGACAGGCAATGGCAGCGTATTTCAAGCTAAACCCTGCCCACTATGTTTTTGACGGTCCCAAGATTCTCGTAACACTTAGTAAACTGACGAAGGGACGAGGAGTCCTGTTCGCTGAAAAATGGTACCACCGTCTTAATGATGAAACTATTCCCGACGAGGAAAAGACATACGAGTTAATGATGAAGGACTTTGATAAGACCTTCTACCCGTTCAACTTTAAGGAAGAAGCCCGCTGGAAACTCCTGGCACTAAAGCAAAACGTTCATGACCATGCGGAAGGTTTTCAGAATTTTGTTGCAGATTTCCAACTACATGCTGTGCGAAGTGGTATCACTGACCAATTCTCACTTATCGACTCCTTCGCTGCAGGGTTAGACCCACAGCTCAGCCAAATGATCTTATCTATGGCTGCAATCCCAGAAACGTTAGAAGAGTGGGTTACTGCAGCTTCCCGCTTTCATGCACAACAACAGCGAATACGCGCTATCCACGCAGGAGGGTCACTGAGTCTCGGAACTGGACAACACCGACGAGACCCAAACGCTATGGATGTTGACGCAGTCTTCTTGTCCCCAACGAATCGCGCAAAACATTTACGCGAAAACCGCTGTTTCATTTGTCACAGGATCGGTTGTAGGGCAAGCAATCACCCTGGGAAACAAGCGAGAGTGCAACCAACTGGGAATGCGACCAGAACACCTCACTCCTCCTTCCCTCCCCGAGAAAACAACCCCGGACCATCACGAATCCCTCATCCGACTCCTATCCGGGCCATCCAAACCGAACAACAACCAGCAGGGTCTGAACCGACGAAGCTTGACCTATTCATTTCTTGCTTAGTCGAAAAGGGGACCACCGCCAAGCAGATTCATAACGTCTTGGAAGCCTGTTACGATGATAATACAGAAGTAGAAGAAGTGGCCCGAGTAGAGCTGGCAAAAGCAAAAGGAAAGGATTTTTAAAGTGGGAGAAAGTGAAGTCAACCGCTTCCCTCCCCATTGAAATAGTAGCAGCTGTACATAACGAACGACAGGAATCTACTTCCATGCGTCTTCCCCTTCGATTGTACGGCTCATCTACCTCAGTTGACACCCTTGCTCTGATTGACAGCGGAGCCACCGGAAATTTCATGGATGAACGCTTTGTCACAGAGCATCACCTCCCTTTGCAACAACTAGCCATCCCACGAATTGCCCACAATGTCGATGGAACCAGAAACAAAACCAAACGCATCACACATAGCGTGACGGTGGCTGTAAAAATTGGTCCTTGGATCAAGCCCCTAACCTTTCTCGTCCTAGCACTCGGGAACGACCATCTCATTCTAGGCATGCCCTGGTTACGAACAGCAAACCCTACCATAGATTGGCAGAATGGGACAGTAGATCTCCCAGTACGCACCAGGCCAAATCATAACCAGCTCTCGTCACAGGCAAATTATCTCACCTGTTATCTTGCAACAAATACGGACAACAGAATCGTGGCACTGTGGAAGAAACGTTACGGCCGGGAAGAACACTTGCGACGAACGACTATTGCCACTGAGCTAGCGCAAAAGCAACAACGAGAAGAACGAAAACTCCCAAAAGAATTCTCAGACTTTGTCGATGTGTTTGAACAACCAAAAACTGGACAACTCCCCCCATCCCGTTCCTTCGATCATGCTATTACCCTAAAACCTCACTTCGTTCCTCGTGTCGGGAAGATATACCACTTAACTCCACAAGAACGTGACGCCTGTAAGAAATTCCTCGATGAGAATCTCAAGGCTGGTCGAATTATCCCTTCGAAATCCCCCCAAGCTTCGCTGTTTTTCTTCGTACAAAAGAAGACTGGAGACCTCCGTCCTTGTCAAGATTACAGGTATCTCAACGAACACACTATAAAAAATGCCTATCCACTCCCCCTCATCTCGACTCTTATGGATCAATTGAAAGGATCCAAATTGTTCACCAAATTTGACGTACGGTGGGGATATAATAACGTCCTTATTAAACCAAAGGATAGGTGGAAAGCCGCTTTTATCACTCCCTTTGGTCTATTCGAACCCACCGTCATGTTCTTTGGCTTATGTAATTCCCCCGCCACCTTTCAAGCAATGATGAACCATCTCTTCTGTGATTACTTGGCAGAAGGGTGGGTAATAATATATATGGATGACATTCTCATCCATTCCTCCGATTTACCCACTCACCATCATCGGACCCGTCTCATCCTTTCTCGCCTTCGACAACATTCACTCTACTTGAAGTTGGAGAAATGTACATTTGATGCCACCGAGATAGAATATTTAGGCATGGTAATATCACACAATCATATCACCATGGACCCCACCAAACTCGCCGCCATCCAACAATGGGCCCTCCCTCAATCCGTCAAAGGAGTTCGCTCCTTCCTGGGGTTCTGTAACTTCTACCGAAGGTTCATTGCCAATTTCTCCTCCTTAGCCGCTCCCCTTCATCAACTCACCCAGAAGGATCAGCCTTGGGTTTGGTCACCCGCATGTGATCGAGCATTTGCTCAGCTGAAACAAATTTTCCTTTCCGCACCTGTCCTTGTCCTTCCTGACCTCACTCGCCCCTTTGTTGTCATGACTGACGCCTCACTCGTGGCAATGGGTGGAGTCCTCATGCAATCCGATACCAATGGAGATTTACACCCTTGCGGCTATTTATCAAAGACGCTTTCTCCTCAGGAACGCAACTACGATATCTACGATCGCGAACTCTTGGCCGTCATTCACGCACTTACTGAATGGCGTCACTACCTACTCGGCACCAGTCATCCTGTCACCGTCATGACGGACCACAAAAATCTATCCTTTTTCCGTCAACCCCAATGCCTGTCCCGTCGGCAGGCCCGTTGGATGCTTTTCCTACAAGACTTTGACTTACACTTCTCCGTTCGTCCGGGTGTAGCCATGGGACCCGCCGACACTCTTTCCCGCTCCACATCCGTTGACACCACCGCTGACAATCGTGATGTCACCCTTCTCCCCGCTGACCTCTTTCTTGCTCGCATTTCCTTATCGCTCACCCAATCTATCGCCTCTGCCTCCTCCACCGACCCTCTCGTTGTCTCCGCTCGCGATCTCCTTCATCGGGGTCTCCCCCTCTTTTCCCATTCCGCTCTTTCCGATTGGTCCCTCGATGACGATTGCCTTTACTTCAAACGCCATCTCTACGTTCCTCCTGTCGCGCGACACGACCTCGTTTCTTCCCTTCATTCCGCTCTGTCGGGTGGCCATGGGGGCATCTTCCGCACCATTTCCCTTCTTCAACACGATTATTGTTACGTAGTGAGCCAATAGCTTCAAATGGCGGTAACTACGAGGGCGACAACAAGAAAGACAGTGATGAGGAAGACAACAAGCGAAGTGAATATGGACAACACGACGTTCACTAGGATGGTCGTGAGAACGAAGACAGCGATGGAGATGAACGTGGTGGCGGGAATGGAGTAGTTGTCAAGGGCGCGTGCCGGAATGACGAGATCGATAGTTGGAAGGATTTTAGGGGAATCCTCAGGGCACGGCAGCAGAGTGAGGATGAACAGGAAGGTGATGGAATCCTCAGGGTTTGGCGACGGTGTGAGGAGAAAGCCACAAGAAGTTACAGGCCCACACTTAGGCGATGTAACAGTGAGATTAAGCTTAGAGCTACTACAGGGAAAGTGCTACTACTTATACTACCAGCCATGGCGCACAGACCATGCTGACTAAGCGCTATCTATAGGAAAGCCCTCAACCCTGGTGCAAGGGTTGACCTAATGGGGAAACGCCCTTAGCCCTGGGTGTAACACGAGGTAAGCTATAAACTGGAACGGCCATGAGGTAGAAGCAAAGAAGGCCTCATGGCGAACACGTGTACCATACACGTTAGGTAATACAAACGACCTAGGAGACAAACATTATCCTGAGGTCGGGAATACAAGAGTAAAGGAAAGATCTAATTGTATACCGTTGGGAGGGGCGGGGGATGAGGATAAGAGAAAGGAAATGAACCGGTAGACTAAGGACCCCAATGTTAAGGCAAACAAAGGGTTGTCCTGTCGTAAAACCGTAACAATTATTGGTGGCCCGGCTTATCCACCTTTGTTCGCCAATTTGTCCTGGGCTGCCCCCTCTGCCAGTCTAGCAAGGTCAACACTCATCCTACTATCCCCCCTCTTTCCCCTCTCTCGTCTTCTTCCATTCGCCCTTTCCAGCAGCTTTCTGTTGATCTTGTTTCCGGCTTTCCTCCTTCCTCGGGGTTTGATTCAATTTTGGTCGTGGTCGACCACGGGCTTAGCAAGGGGGTCTTTTTCCTTCCATGTGCCAAAACCATTGATGCTGCAGGCATAGCACATCTCTTTTTCTCTCGCATCTTCCCTCATGTTGGCCTTCATGATAAACTAATCTCGGATCGTGGTCCTCAATTCGCCTCCACGTTTGCACGGGAATTAGCCTGTCTGTTACACTACAACGTTGCTCTCTCTACCACATACCACCCACAGACGGATGGCGAATCCGAACGCGTGAACCAAGAGGTTGAAACCTATCTTCGCCTCTTTTGCCAAGACCATCCAGAAACTTGGGTGGACCTACTTCCTATGGCCCAATTCGTCCATAATTCCTCCGTTCACTCTGTCACAAAGTGTTCTCCATTTTTGTTGATCTTAGGATATGAACCCCGCGCTTACCCCCCTATCGGCAAACTTTCCTCCCTTCCCTGACGGAACGTCTTACCATGCTGGACAAGGCGCGAAATGAAGCGATGTTTGCTCATCAATTGGCTCAGCAAGTAATGAAAGAACGATTGCGCAGCAAATTCCGTCCATGGAAAGTCGGAGATAAGGTGTGGCTAGAAGCCAAGAATTTGAAACATAGTTCCCCCTGGCGGAAATTAAACCCCTTACGGGAAGGACCATTTGAAATTACCAAGGTCGTCTCTCCTGTGGCGTATCAATTGCACCTTCCCCAACAATGGAAGATTCATAATGTCTTTCACACCTCCCTTCTATCCCCATATCGCGCGACAGCGGAGTTCGGGAAATCCCCATTACGCCCACCGCCTTTGGACATCAGCGGAGATGAAGAATGGGAGGTAGAGCGTATATTAAATCATAAAGGGACAAGGGTGCGAAGACATTTCCTCATCAAATGGAAAGGTTACCCATGGTCTGAAAATACCTGGGAACCAGAACGGAACTTGACTTGTGCACGGACCTTGTTGACAATATATAAACGAGAACACTCTCTCTAACATTCTTCACCCCTTCGTCCTCCCGACATGCCTGCGACTCGAAACTCCTCCCCACGACCAATTACTTCTGGTCATTTAATCCCTGCCGTCTTCCCCATCCATGTAAATTTCCTCCCAAATATTGCCTGCCAACTTGTCTTTTCTACCGTCCTACAAGATGCTCCCCTCTTTGCCCGAGCCATGGAATCTGCGGTGATGGATCAAGCCGTCGAAGAGGCATGCATGGTTTATCACACATTGGCCACTCTCCGCCTCGTTTTTAACACATCCATTCCAACTGATCAACCTCCTCCCCTAGCCACACAAGGCATTACTTGTCTTGGACTAGCTCGTGTCCAGACACTGGACCTCCTATATCGTCTAGGCTTTGGATACGTAATCAACTCCCTTCCCTTCGACATAATCGGCCCCATTGTGCGACCCTTTCTCGTCGCCATGCATCCATCGGCGTGGTTCTCTTATTTGCGGCAACAAGAGATGCCGGTCACTATAACCACCATGACATCTTACCCCCTTCCACCCCTCTCTCTCTCTCCCCCAGAACCCCCTGAGGTAGTCATCGCCAAACCCCCTGAGGAAGTTGGCAAGATGCCTGGTGGATATATCTCATCCCCGATTTCGTCCCCTCCTCCACCCTTAAACACCCCTGCAACCTCGCCATCGCCCACCCCACTTCCGGTACCTCCCCCTAGTCTACCCGAAATTCCCCGTGACCGTCCTTCTCCCTCCCCCGCCGCTCCACGTTCAGCTACCCAAACTTCCACTCCGTCCGGCAAATGGACAAAGAAGAAGGGTAAGGGGAAGAAAAAGATGATACAAGCATCCTATGGTCTCTCCTCCTCTCCCGCCTACAATTTACGACCACGCCCGACTCCTACCCCCCGTCCGTCCATTCCCAACGAAATGAGTAACCTTCATGCGTCCTCATCGACAGCCCCACCCGATGACGACTGGCATTCACACTGCGAATGGTGCGGCGAATACGACACTCATCTCGGCATTTGGTGCCCTCGTCACCAATGTCCCTCATGTTATTCGTACGCTCCGGGGCATCTCCTTGCCAATTGTCCCTCTAGCGCTTGCCCCTATTGTGCAGGTTCTCATTGGGGTCTTCCGTGCCCCTTGTATCGCTGCTGCCCCGCAGGCTGTGAGGAATGTCGCTTCATGCCTTGGGGCGAACTCTGTCTGCGTCGGGTCCGAGCTCAATACCTTCAGGAGGAAGAGGCTATTCTTCACCAAGACCTACCCAACGATTATGACTATGTTGTTCATGAGTAAAGGTCGGTGACTTTATGCTTAACTCGGGGGTTTTGTTACGGTCATGCCTCGTTATGCCATTGTTTTTCCTTCTACTTGTCCTGCCGTCTTGTTCACTTATGTATGCCCCTTTGTCGGACGCTATTCTCTTTCAGGCTCAGTCCTCGTTGGCTGCCTCGTGTCCCCATTTTTCCCACTGTATACCCTTTGCCCTACCCCAAACGTTCCCAGTTTAGTCCTACATAGCTTGGTCCGTTCGCCGTAAGGACACGTATAAATACTCAGTGATATGTACTTGTCAAAGTAAGCTAGTTCTACGCAATCCAACGTAGTTTCCTAGTTTCCGAGTCATTCCTAAGGTCAATCCGAAGTTGACTAGGAATTCCCATCCTTTGTCCAAAGTCGCTTCCTCTCAACTACGTCTCGCATAACACATAACAGTTGGAAGGAATTTGTGGGTATTGTAGGAAAAAGTTTGGGACATTATGACAGTGAATGCAATCCAGACCGGTTGAGATCGGCTGGACCAGATGCTTCTGCATCATGTGATTTGGATTCTTCCTCCATCATGTTATCCAAGCCTTTGTTATCATATCCTGTTAAATCTGTGATTGGAACAGATGTTTTAGATCTGGCATGGTAGGAGATGTTATGGTTTTGCCTGCACCTGCCTGCAGGCCAACTACTCAACACAACTCCCTGATCTTGAAGAGCATCTTGCTGGGATCAGACCAAAGGGGTTGGACAAGGAAGAAGGGACATGGATTAAGAATGCCTATGCTAGGCAAGGTACAAGCAAGGGACCAAAGTTAAAGCTGAACTTAGGGTTCAGCTAGACTAAGTACTACCCTATATATACTGACTAGGGTCGCGCACAGACCAGGTTACCTAATACGCTAAGTATAGCAATACCCTATACCCAAGGGTAAGCCCTAAACCCTAGGAAGCAAGAAGCACACCTCGTGGGGATAAGAAGTAAGCCACGAGGACAATAGAAGCACGGCGCTACTCGCCGTGTGGGAAAACTACATAAGAATAGATTGGGGTCAAGGGTACGCCCGATCGAGAAGGAAGTCCATGTCGGGCAACGTGCACCGACGCGTAAGCCATAACGGATATCGGATGATGATCCGATATCAAAGGGGTATCGGCCATCGGATCACGATCCGATGACGAGGATCTAGCATAACAGTCTGACACTAGTATAGGCGACTAGTCAGACGGAGAGATCTATTGACGGGGGTGAAGGGAGAGATGACGGTATCTTCATGAATGTCCCTAATGCATAGGGAAAACCATAGATTTGGAACAAATCTGTAACAGGAGATGATATGGAATGCAGTATATCACAATTTTGAAACTGTCCCATCTAACTCAGCCAGGACATATGACCCTCCAATTGTCCAGTGAAGGACTACCATTGGACCAATATACTAGGGCTTTGTTTTCCAGTTCAGCTCTTTCTTGACCTTGGAATTTTGGACCAAAACTAGACACCTGGGAGCAAAATTATAATCCTTAATCCAGTTCCTGTCTGTGGTCTCAAAGTGTTTTGCAGATGTGAATCATGCAGCTAGGATTCTGTCTCAGATGGATTCAATATCCTCCTGCCACTTTTGTAACTGGTGCACTCACCAACCTATGAGTTCAGATGTAGAGATTGGATCAGTAATGGAGGGTGGCACAAGGAATGTAGCTTTGGATAGATTTAAAGGAAATAGTGGCTCAACACCATGTGCCATAAAATAGGGTAATAGACCGGTTGCCTTGGATATGGTGACCCTTTCAGTCCAAAACACAAAGTGTGCAGTGTGATACCACTGTGCCTTCTCTGGGGAGCTTTTGATGATGGTGCTCAACAATCCCATTGGCTTGGGAATTGTATGGGCTGATGCAAATGTGATGTACATTATAATGGGATGCAATGTAGTCAAGAGCCTAGATAAAAGTGGGACCATTGTCAGTAACAATTTCAGATACAGATCCCCATCAGCATAGGATCTCTTCAAATATAAAGAAGGCAATGCCAGCTGCATTTTCGGACCAAAGCATTTGCCACTCTGGGTAAGAAGTGAGTGCACAATGAGCATGAATGATATAATGATATCTGCCCAATTGTGGCATGAGCATGGTATCAATATGGACCTTATGAAAAAGTCCACCAAAGGATGGAATGGTAGGCAGAATGAGCAATTTTTGGGTTTGTCAGACCTGACATGCATTGTTACGGTTTTCGTTAAAAACCTACTTGCGCTAAAGCTTAGCAATGGGGTTTACCGTTAAACTACCCTTGACGTCTACGTTAAAGAACATACGTATGACGAATACTCGATATGATATCCCTCGACTACCCCATATAGCCTATGGTCGTCAATTCCTTCACCTACGCCTTTCCCAGTCCGATTAGCTGCCATGCTAAGGTCGGACCGTTATGATTAGATCCCTGGCATCGGATTGCGATCCGAGTGCCGATACCCCTTTGATATCGGATCGTTATCCGGTATCCGTTATGCTTACACGTCGGCGCACGTTGCCCAACATGGACTTCCTTCCCGATCGGGTGTACCCTTGACCCCAATCTATATGTAGTTACATTGTTCTCACACGGCAGGTATGGCCGTGCTTCTTCTGTCCTCGTGGCTTCTTTTGTATCACCCATGAGGTGTGCTTCTTGCTTCTAGGGTTTAGGGCTTACCCAGGGTATAGGGTATTGCCAGTAGTAGTGCATTAGGTAACATGGTCTGTGCGCATCCCTAGTAGGTATATATAGGTAGTACTTAGGGCGGTTGAACCTTACGTTCATCTTTAACCGCGGCCCCTACCTGTACCTTGCCTAGCATAAGGCATTCTTGTCTTGCAATCCACTTCCTTTTCCTTGTCTTTTCCTATCATGTCTGATCCCGGCTGTTCGCCCTTCAAGACCTTTGGATGGTGTCGATGCCTTGCAGATGGGTGCAGGCAAGACCATAACATGCATGGCATGTTTGGATATACCACTTGACATCTTTGACTAACATCAGCCACCAGAACTGAAGGAGCAGCCATGTGTGCACAGTAAAGACACCCTTGTGTCCAAGGCTATCATAAACCTCCTGAATAAGTGCATATCACTTGCCTTCCAGGATGATGAGCTGATGCCAGCCATGCAGTTTGTGATGCCAGAGATGGCCATTGAGAGTGAAAAAGTGTCAGGTGGAGTGAACAAGGGACAGGTACTCCTTGTTGGACATATCAGTAGAGCACTGTTGAGTCTCAAGAAACATGTGGATCCAAGTGATCTGATCCTCCTTTATTCTGGCTTTAGCTGGATGAGGTATGAGGGATGATATGATGATGGTAGAAGTAAACACTGGATGACAGAGAAACAGAGGTGTCAAAATACAAGGGGAAGCATGGTAGAATGGAGGAGAGTTGGGGGGTGGACTGGGGTGATGGACCAGTTCAGGTGTCTGCCAATGAGAGATGGGTTCAAAAAAGGATAGGAAGCAGTCATTAAGCAAGACCATGGTGAATGAGTATGCCTGATTGAGCCAATCATCTGGATCTTCCAATTCTAGAGGATCAGCATTGGATGATGGACTCCTGGACAATCCATTGGGACCAGCATGCTTGTCAGTGGCAATGTATACAAGTTGGAAGGAGAAAAGTAGTACACCTGCAATCCAATGATTGACAGTTGCATTGGGTTGTAGATCCAGGTTATTGATCATTCCCTTGACATATTTCATGTCCATTTCCACTACAAGGTTAGCAACACCAAAGATAAATATATGGATGGCCCAAAGAGCTTGGTATAATCCATATAGCTCAAGCTTTGCTTGGGAATAGTGACTCTCTACCTGTTATGAATCCTTAAGATCACCCCTAAGTCCTTGGATAATCTTTTCTGACCCTCTAGAAGTCACTTTCGCTCTAAGGTACTCTTATCTAATCTTATCTATAGGGGGAACCAAAACCCAAAATCTTCGCCCATACATCCTGGACCAATG
>JBBPJT010000874.1:0-13745 GCA_038088895.1 Xerocomus potaroensis
ATTAACTATCCCGCAAATAGCTCATAACGTGGATGGGACTCAAAATAAGACCAAACGGATAACATACAGCGTCAATGTGGCTGTCAAGATCGGTCCCTGGGTGAAACCCCTGACCTTTTTAGTATTGGCACTTGGCAACGACCAACTCATCCTAGGAATGCCTTGGTTACGAATGGCGAACCCTACCATAGACTGGCAGGCCGGGACAGTGGACCTTCCTCTCCCGAAGCAAACAAAACTCACGTCATCGTATCCCGAGAACCACGTCGCCCGATATCTCGCAACTAATGTGGATAATAAGATTGCAGCCCTGTGGAAGAAACGCTATTGTCCCACAGAACAGATACAACGAACTACTATAGCCACAGAACTCGCCCAAAAACGAAAACGAGAAGAACGAATTCTCCCACAGGAATTCTCGACCTTTGCTGACGTCTTCGGACAGCCGAAGGTTGGACAACTCCCTCCATCTTGTCCTTTTGACCACACCATTACCCTGAGTCCCCACTTTATCCCTCGCGTAGGAAAGATATATCATTTAACTCCGCAGGAACATGAAGCCTGTCGGAAATTCCTCGACAAAAATCTCGCAGCAGGTCGAATTGTCCCTTCAAAATCTCCTCAAGCATCACCGTTCTTCTTCGTACAAAAGAAGACGGGTGACCTTCGTCCATGTCAAGATTATCGTTACTTAAACGAACATACTATAAAGAACGCCTACCCACTGCTGCTAATCTCGACTCTCATGGACCAGCTTAAAGGGTCCAAATTGTTTACTAAATTTGACGTGCGATGGGGGTACAACAATGTTCTAATTAAACCGGCTGACCGATGGAAAGCGGCCTTCATCACTCCCTTCGGCCTGTTTGAACCCACAGTTATGTTCTTCGGGTTGTGCAATTCTCCTGCCACGTTCCAGGCTATGATGAACCACCTCTTTCACGATTATCTGGCGGAAGGGTGGGTAATTATATATATGGACGACATCCTCATTCATTCCTCTGATTTACCAACTCACCACCATCGTACGCGTCTCGTCCTATCTCGGCTTCGACAACACTCCCTTTACCTAAAATTGGAAAAATGCACGTTTGACGCCACCAAGATAGAATACCTGGGAATGGTCATTTCGCACAATCACGTCACTATGGATCCCACCAAGTTAACCGCTATCCAACAATGGGCTCCACCTCAGTCGGTTAAAGGGGTCCGCTTCTTCCTAGGTTTTTGTAACTTTTACCGTCGATTCATACCCAGCTTTTCCCAATTAGCTACTCCTCTTCATCGACTCATGAGGAAGGACCAACCATGGGTTTGGTCGCCTGACTGCGAGCAGGCATTCGACCGATTAAAACAGATTTTCCTTTCCGCTCCAGTCCTTACCCTCCCAGATCTCACACGTCCCTTTACTGTTATGACCGACGCTTCGCTTGTCGCCACTGGTGGCATCCTCATGCAGACAGACATCAACGGGGATTTACATCCTTGTGGCTATTTATTGAAGACGCTCTCCCCTCAGGAACGCAACTACGATATTTACGACCATGAACTTCTGGCCGTCATTCATGCGCTCACTGAATGGCGTCATTACCTTCTTGGCACCGGTCATCCCATCACTGTCATAACAGACCACAAAAATCTATCTTTTTTCCATCAACCCCAACGTTTTTCTCGTCACCAGGCCCGCTGGATGCTCTTTCTACAGGACTTTGATCTTCACTTCTCCGTTCGCCTGGGCACGGCCATGGGGCCTGCCGACACTCTCTCTCGTTCTACGACTGTTGACATGGCCGCGGACAATTGCAATGTCACTCTTCTCCCCACTGACCTCTTTCTTGCGCGCATTTCTCTTTCCCTCGCGCAATCCATCACCTTTGCTTCCTCTTCCGATCCTCTTGTCGTCTCCACTCGCGACCTTCTTCGTCGCGGTCTTCCTCTCTTCTCCCGCTCTTCCCTTTCCGATTGGTCTTTCGACGATGATTGCCTCTATTTCAAACGCCGGCTTTACATTCCTCCCACAGCCCGGCATGACCTCGTCTCCTCCATTCACTCGGCCCCCTCCGGTGGTCACGGCGGCATCTTCCGCACCATCTCTCTTTTGCAACGGGATTATTGGTGGCCCGGTTTGTCCACCTATGTCCGCCGCTTTGTTCTTGGCTGCCCCCTTTGTCAATCCAGCAAGGTCAATACGCACCCCTCCATTCCCCCTCTATCTCCTCTTTCTTCCTTCTCCTCCCGCCCTTTCCAACAGCTGTCCGTTGACCTCGTCTCTGGCTTCCCCTCTTCCTCTGGTTTTGATTCTATTCTGGTCGTGGTCGACCACGGGCTTAGCAAGGGGGTCTTTCTCCTTCCCTGCGCTAAGACCATCGATGCGGCGGGAGTCGCACATCTTTTCTTCTCTCGCATTTTCCCTCATGTAGGCCTTCATGATAAATTGATCTCGGACTGGGGTCCTCAGTTCGCCTCAACGTTCGCACGCGAGCTGGCACGACTATTACATTATGATATTGCCCTCTCCTCGGCATACCACCCGGGACAGAAGGGAGGCGTGAAACACATCATGAATCTTCCATTGGTGAGGTAGACATAATTGATACGCCACAGGGGACAAAACCTTAGTGATTTCAAACAGTCCTTCTCGCAGGGGATTTAATTTCCGCCAGGGAGAACTTCGTTTCAAATTCTTAGCTTCTAGCCACACCTTATCACCGACCTTCCACGGACGGAACTTGCTCCGCAGTCGTTCTTTCATTATTTGTTGTGCCATTTGATGGGCGAACATCGCCTCATTTCGTGCTTTGTCTAACATCGTAAGGCATTCCGTCAGGGAAGGAAGAAACGTTTTGCCGAGGGGTGGATAGGCACGTGGTTCGTATCCCAAAATCAGCGAGAATGGGGAGCATTTGGTGACGGAGTGAATTGAAGAGTTATGAACGAATTGTGCCATAGGAAGTAACTCCACCCAGGTTTCTGGGTGGTCTTGACAAAAGAGATGAAGATAGGTCTCAATTTCTTGATTTACTCATTCAGATTCGCCGTCAGTCTGGCATATCGGGAAACAGCGGAGTTTGGAAAAACTCCACTATGCCCTCCCCTTTTGGACATTGGCGGTGATAAAGAGTGGGAAGTAGAGCGGATATTACAACACAAAGGGACGAGACAGCGGAGACAGTTCCTTATCAAATGGAAGGGCTACCCCTGGTCCGAAAATACTTGGGAACCGGAACGGAACTTAGTTCACGCACAGACCCTTCTCGCAGCATATAAATGAGAATGGTCCCTCTAACGCTCCTCACTCCTTTCTCTCTTCATCATTATGCCAGTAACGCGAAACTCCTCTTCCTCCCCTCGTCCTACCATGTCCGGACATTTGATCCCTTCCGTCTTTCCCATCTGAGTCAACTTTCTTCCCGATATCGCCCACCAACTTGTCTTCTCCACCATCCTTCAAGATGCTCCTTTGTTCGCTCGAGCAATGGAATCTGAAGTCATGGACCAAGCCGTCGAAGAGGCTTGTGTCGTCTATCACACTCCTGCCACCCTACGTCTAGTTCTCAACTCTTCCTTCCCTACCGATCGACCTCCCCTCCTAGCTGCACAAAGTATTACTTGTCTGGGACGAGCTCGAACCCAGATGTTGGATTTGCTATATCAATTGGGGTTTGGCTACATTATCAATTCTCTCCCCTTTGATATTATAGGCCCTATCGTGCGACCCTTTTTAGTCGCAATGCATCCATCCTCCTGGTTCGCCTACTTACGACAACAAGAGATGCCGGTCCGCATAACCACAGTATCTTCCTATCCTCTGCCGCCTCTTGCTGTTGACCCGACTGACCCTCTGGAAGAGAATCCCAACGGTCAGTTCGTCCCTCCCGAGATGCCCGGAGGATATCTCTCGTCTCCAACGTCGTCTCCCCCTCCGCCACTAGTACCCACTCCTTCCCCCCTTCTGGTGCCACCACCCAACCTCCCTGAAATCCCTCGTGACCATCCATCTCCTTCCCCCACGTCCCCACGTCACACTCAAACTTCGACTCCGTCCAGAAAGTGGACAAAGAAAAAAGGGAAAGGAAAGAAGAAATCGGTTGTTCAGACACTGTTCGGCCTTCCTTCCTCCCCTGCATATAATCTTCAACCCCGTCCGATCCACACTCCTCGTCCCTCTCCCGACGAGATGAGCAATCTATTTGCGTCATCCTCTACTACGCTGTTGGACGAAGACTGGCACTCACTCTGCAAGTGGTGTGGCGAATGAGATACCCATCTCGGCATTTGGTGTCCCCGTCATCAATGCCCCTCGTGCTACGCGTATGCCCCTGGACATCTCCTTGCCAACTGTCCTGCCAGTACTTGTCCTTATTGCGTGGGCTCTCATTGGAGTCTCCCCTGTCCTCTTTATCGCTGCTGTCCAAACGGCTGTGACGAATGTCGAACAATGGTCTGGGGTGAACTTTGTCCCTGTCATGTTCGAGCACAATATCTTCAAGAGGAGGAGGCAATCCTACATCGTGACTTACCGGACAACTACGACTACGTCGTTCGTGAGTAAAAAGTCGGTGACTTTTTGGTTAGTTTGGGGGTTTTGTTACAGTTATGCGGTTGCATGTGTTTTTCTGTTGTCTACCTCTCTTCGATATGCGTACGTTTCCTCTTTCGCTTTCACTAACGCCCCTGTACGTCTCTTCTATTCCGTTGGACGTTATTTCCCTTCTAGGCTTAGTCATTCGTTGACTGCCTCGTGTCCCCATCTTTCCCACATAAAACCCTTGACCCTGCCCCAATGGTTCCTCATTTAGCTTCTACACCGCTTGGTCCGTTCACCATTGGGATTAGTATAAAGTATGCAATGCCATGTATTAGTAGCTCAAGCTAGTTCTATGCAATTATACGTAGTTTCCTAGTTTCCGAGTTATTCCTAAGGTCAATCCGAAGTTGACTAGGAATTCCCCACGTCGCTTTCGATAGTCGCTTCACTCCTACTACGTTCAAGCATAACAAACACCTGTTTTCGCAAAGATGTTTTGCACGATTGGCGGGCGTCATAGTGATTGAATCAACGTCCATGGCGTTCGGGTCCCGTGTCCTCCCAAGTCCTAGCTGGAATGATCCTCCCGATCGGATGGCTCTGATTCGTTGTTGTTGTGCGTGGAATTTTGCTGTGGCAGTCACCCATGCTTCTAACGTATCTGGGAGAGTCCCCATAGAGAGGATCATTTGGCTGATCTGAGGGTTGAGTCCCGCAGCGAACGCATCGATAAGGGTGTTTTGATCAATCACCCCACTGCGCACAGCATTCAACTGGAAATCTGTAAGATAATTTTGGAATCCCTCATCCCTGTCTCGCAGATTTTGTCAAGTTGCTAACAATTTTCGATGAGCTTCTTCTTTGAAATTGAAAGGATAGAAGGTTTTGTTGAAATCTTCCATCATGAGATCGTATGTCTTTTCGTTGTCAGGGATAGCTTCATTATTTAAGAGATGGTACCACTTCTCAGCGAAGGGGACTCCCCTCTCTTTCGTCAACTTGCTCAAGGTTACTAGGATTTTAGGACCGTCATACTCATAATGATGGGGGTTCAGTTTGAAATAGGTGGCCATAGCCTGGCCCCAATGGATGGCGTCTTTTGTTTCGCCAGAGAAGGCCTCCGAGAGACCTGCCTTCGATTCAGCAGGTAAGGGAGGTACGGGAGGAGCTGCAACAATGTCAAGGGGGACGTTTACGTTTGGGTCATTCATGATGGCAACGTCTGGGCTATTTTCTGGGGGAAAGAGATGTACGGGAGGAGAAGGGGTGTGAATTTCTTGATAAAGCTCCTCGTCTTCTTCGGCAGATACGGTAGAGTCGGAAGAGGGGGGAGGAGGGAAGTATCTTGGTGGAATGGTTGGAGCGTGGATAGCTCTCAACTAGTGAGAAGCTAGTTCTTTTGTTATGTGTATCGTAATTCCTGTCGTAGAACGCAGATGATAGGAAACTCCTAGTCAAAGAAAGACCTTAGGAGTGGACCAGGAAACTAGGGAACTACGTGTATTGCGTAGAACTAGCTTATAGTACAAGTACATATCGTGCTGTCTTTATACTATGCCCTACGGCGAATGGACCATGCTGTATACTACCAAAAGAGGAACGTTTGGGGCAGGGCTTAGGGTGTTACGTGGGAAGTATGGGGACACGAGGCAGTCAACGAATGACTAAGCCTAGAAATGAAATAGCATCCAAAAGAAAGAAGTAACCTGATCGCGTAAGCATAACGGGAACAAAGGAGAAAAGCGACACAAGAGGAAATTGTAACAGGGATGGGATGTGATCTTCTTGATAGAGTTCTTTGTTGTCCTCAGTGGACACAGTAGAGTCAGATGGCTTGGGAGGGGGAAAATATCTTGGTGGAATGGTTGGAGCATGGATAGCTCTCAGCTAGTGAGAAGCTAGTTCTTTTGTTATGCGTTTCATAATTCCAAGTGTCAATATGACGAGAAAGGAACTCCTAGTCTAGATTGAAGACCTTAGGAGTGGACCTGGAGACTAGGGAACTATGTTGATTGCGTAGAACTAGCTTAGTCATTACAAATACATGCGCTATGTATTTATACTGTCCCATCGGCAAACGGACCATGCAGTGTACAGCTATAAGTGGAATGTTGGGGAAGGGTCAAGGGTAATGTGTGGGAAAGATGGGGACACAAGGTAGTCAACGAATGACTAAGCCTGAAAGAGAATAGCATCTGAGGGAAGAAGGATGACATAATCACAAGAAAAAGAAACAAAAGATGGCAGATGTGAAGGGAATTGTAACATTGGATGTGTGCTTGTTCAATGCAATCCATAGTTTGTTGGAACATCTCCTCTTCTCTCGGTGTTAACAGTGCCAAGCTAGCAGATGGTGTAGAGGAAATAGTGGGAGAGGGAATGGGGACAGCTGGGAGAAAGATGGAATATTGGGATCTATCTTGATTACAAAGGGCTCATGTTCTTCGTTCTAATGAGAAATCAATATTGTCTACTATCTCTGACATTCCTAGTTGATGGAATGTTCCAAGAAGATGGTGTTGAAGTACTGCAAGGTGAAGAGATATAGTAGAAAAGGCAGGGGGAATGTCATGAGCTAGGAGAGGTTCTTGCTCATAGATGTTGGAGATTGTGATGAGTGCAGCACAGTGGTTGTAAGCTTTTAGTAAACTGCCAAGGGGGGAATCTTCGTCGAAGTATGTATCTAATGTGACAGTGAGTCTGGAGTTTTCTAAGTTTCGGTGGAGATCTTCAAAGGTATTCTTGTCAATAGAGATGAGGACATCTGCATAAGGGGAGTGGGTAATAATGGAAAAGTTGTATGGGAGGGAGATGGTATTGGCTGGGGATGACATGATTGAGAGGGAGGCGATGAGAAGTGATGAGAGGGTTAGTTTTTGCAGGAGGTTTGAGAACCAAATGTCTTGGGATGGGCCTTTTTATAGGCTTCCACAATCTTCTTGGCATTTTTCAGATTCCGCTCTGGTTCCCATGAGTCGTCCTCCAGTGGGTAACCCTTCCATTGGATCAGGTAAGTTTGGTTATTGAGCAGGCCTCAATGTTTTAATATCCACTCAATTTCAAACTGTTCTTTGGATGTGATAAGGTCAGGTGGAGGTTTCGGGAAGTTCTCACCATGTATACTGTTTTCACGATAGGGTGATAAGAGAGAAGCATGGAACATGGGGTCTATCTTCCACATCAGTGGGAGTTGGAGTCAGTAGGAGAGGGGAGAATAGACCTGTGTGATGGTGAAGGGTCCTTCTCTTTTTGGTGCAAATTTTGGGTTCTGTATGGAATGTCACAAGTTCCATGCTTCTAGCCATACCTTATTGCCTTTCTGAAAAGGTGTGAAGTTCTTGGTAGTTCGTGATTTCATAACCTGTTGGGCAAGTTCATGTACAGCCAGGGCTTTGTTTCTAGCAAAGGTAAGGAGTCAAAGATGTTCTTCAACAGCTGGAAGATCTGTTTCAGCAAGAATGGAGGGGAGGGAGCAGGGTTCATATCCCATCATAAGGAAGAACGGGGACTTGGCAGTGATGGAATGGGGGTAGTGATTATGCACAAATTCAGCAAACATAATATTCTCCACCCAAGAAGTTGGATTACTCCCACAATAGATCTGCAGGTAGGTTTCTACTTCTTGATTCACACATTCTGTTTCTCTGTCTGTCTGTGGGTGATAAGCGGTGGAGAGGGAAAGGTCATATTCTAGGATACGTCCTAGTTCTTTTGTGAAGGAAGAGGCAAACTGAGGACCTCTGTTGGAAGTGATTTTATCATAAAGGCCAAAGCATGAATAGAACTTCTTGAAAAATAGAGTGGCAATGTTTTTGGCAGTAGCCATTTTCTTAGTAGGGCATAAAACTACCCCCTTAGTAAGGCCATGGTCAACCATGACCAAAAGTGAATCAAAACCGTCAGAGATGGGAAGATCAGTAATCAAATCACAGGAGAGCTGTTGGAAGGGGCAAGTGCATGAGGAGGGAATGGGGAGGAGCGGGGGAACAGTAGGATGAGTATTTGTTGACAGAAAGCATATCCTTTGACATAATTGCGAACGAACACAGCAAGGCCTGGCCACCAAAATTCAGAGGCAACCATTTGACGAGTTTTCAGCACACCAGGGTGGCCAGCAGCAGCATGATCGTGAGAACAGGCAACAACCTCACAGCGAAGGGAAAGGTCATTAGGAACATAAACCCAGTTTTGGTAAGTCAAAACACTGGCATTATATTTCCAGTCTGAAAGATGGGAGTGAAAGTAGGTGGGAACTTCACCAACGAGGGCATGGAGAGAATCAAGAATGATCGGATCAGAACAGGAAGAGTCAGCAATCTTCTGGGATAACGCTGTGTCAATCAAGGAGACGAAGAGATTAGGGGAAAGGAGGATGACATTTTCATTGTCAGTGGATTTGTCAGGGAGATGATCAGGACATCGTGAGAGAGCATCCAGGGCAGTGAGATTCCTTCCAGTGACATGGGTGAGACGGAGATCATAGTCAGTGAGGTCAAGTAACCAGCAGGCTTGACGTTAGTTAAGTTTCTAAGGTTGGCGAAAGTACATCAAATTCTTATGGTCAGTAAAGACCTGGACAGAATGGGGGGATCCACGAAGGAAATGTTTCCAAGTGGAGAGGGCTTGAATGATCGCAAGGAGTTCACAATCATAGACATCGTAGTTTTGTTCTGCAGAGGAGAATGTCTGAGAAAGATAACCACAAGGGTGCCAAGCTCCATTGGTATCGGTTTGGAGGAGAACACCACCAGAAGCATAAAGGGAAGCATCAGTGGCAATTGCAAAGGGTTTCGAGTAACTGGGAGGTTGAAGAACTGGTTGGGAAAGGAACATCTTCTTGAGCATGTCAAAGGTGTCTTGTTGTCGTTCCTTTTATTTCCATGGCTGGGATTTCTTAGTGAGATCAAGAAGAGGTTGGGCGATATCGGAGAAATGGGGAAGGAATTGGTGGTAAAAGTTGGCAAAACCTAAAAATGATCACATATTGCGTACTCATTTTGGCATAGGCTAGTCTTGAATCCCTGCTAATTTGACAGGGTCCATGACAAGTTCACCATTCTTAATGATCATTCCAAGGTATTCTACCTTAGAGACATTGAACTTGCACTTTTCCAATTTGAGATAAGTCAAGTTCTTTCATGCATTGAAGAACATGTTTCGTTTGTCGTTCATGTTTGTCTGAATCGTCTGAGAAGAGAAGGAGGCCATCCATATATATGATGAGCCATCCTTTAGCAATCATATCCTGAAAGGAGTTGTTCATAAAGCATTGGAACGTGGCGGAGGAATTAGATAGGCCAAAGAACATGACCATTGGTTCAAAAAGTCTGTGATGAGTGATAAAGGTGGCTTTCCACTGATTGCTGTCTTTAATACAGACATTATTGTATTCCCATCACACATCAAACTTAGTGAAGTGGGATGCCCCTTTGAGTTTCAAGATAAGGTCAGAGATGAGGGGGAGGGGGTAGGTGTCACAAATAGTATGTTTGTTGACATATTGGTAATCTTGGCAGGGTCAGAGCCTGCTGTCCTTCTTCTTTACAAAGAAAAAGGGGGATGCTTGTGGGGATTTCGATGGGCAAATCTTGCCTGTTCGGAGATGTTCATTGATGAAATCATCAGCAGCTTGTTGTTTGTCTGGGGAAAGGGGATATATCTTGAAGATCTTTGGAATAAAAGTCTCCTTTATATTCAGGGCATGGTTGTAAGGTCTAGATGGGGAAACATGTTCTGTCGCTTTTTTGGAGAAGACTGAAGTGAATTTTTCGTATTTGGTAGGGAGTGTAGCCTTTGGCTTTACTTTTTCCACTTCTATGGCTAACTTGGTAGATTGGGTTAGCCTGGCTACAATTCTAGAAATGCTTGGTTTAATAACCATCTGCCCTTTCATACAATGAAGAGTGGAAATGGTATAAAAGTCTAGTTGTCAGTTGACAAGTCATTTGGGGGTGTCTTTATTGAGGTATTGGTTCAGTCCTTCAACTTCTATGTCATCAAGGATTACATGTTCAGGAGGAGGAGTTTCTTTCACAGGTTTTCCTTTTGAGAGATAGGAAGTGTGGGTTCCTATATGTTCAAGATAAAGGTCCAGTGATTTATTGAGGGATTCATCTAGAGTGATTGTCCCTTTCTTCCAGTTGATGACTGGGTTCATTTGCTCAAGCCAGGGGGCCCCAAGAATAATGTTCTCGTGTCTGCAATTCATAACATAAAACTTGACCTTCTGCGTTTGTTTGCCGATCTTCATATAAAGAGTTGTGGAGAAGTGAACTGTTGTATTGTGTGACTGGTCAGCATTTCTTGCTATGACTGGGCGAGCAAGTCATTCAAGGGGTATCTTGTATTTCTGTGCAAAGTGGTGATCGATACAGGATATTTCGGCTCCAGAGTCAATGAGAGCTGAAGTGTTGACGGTTTTCAAGGTTCCGGTAGTAGCAATAAGTTGGATTGGTAATCTAAGTGACATTGATTGTTGCTCTGCTACAAATACAGGGGAGCAGGTAACCTTGGAAATGGAGGGTACTGATGTTGATGCAGTCCTCCCATCTAAAAACCCTGTGGTTCAAAAAGGCAAGTGGAAAGTCTTCCCACCGTTTCTTCTTCAGCATCTTCTTCATCCTTCTTTTCTTCCTTTATTGCTACCTTTTGTACCTCCTTCCTTTCTGATTGTTGGCGATGATCTGGACATTCCCTGGAGACATGCCCTTGCCTATGACAGTTGTAGCAAAGTCCTCGTCTCCTATGCTTGGCAACTTGTTCAATAGTCAGCTTATTCACCTCCATGGTGTTTGGGTCACAAGGGGTGGAAGTGGTAGTGCATTGGTAAGGAGGGACATAGGTGGAGGTAGAGGATCGGGAATGCAGCCTTTCAATTTGGTCTGCAAGGTCCCATTGAGTCTTAAAATGAATGGCTTTAGTATACCATTTAGTGATCTTGGTTGGGATGTTATCCATGGATTGGATTCATCACTTCAGGGAGGGGGGGATTCTGGCAGCAAAGTACGAGATAAGTACAGCTGAATCAGTGGTTTCATTTAGTTCTGCCTGAATGGCTTTCATCTTGAACTGGTTAATATATCCAGTTAGGTTCTCATTCTTTCGGACATGATAGGTGGTGAGCCATCCTAGCATCTGGTGCTTCTGGTTTGAATGTTCAAAGTCAGCTTTGAACTTCATCACAAAATCTGTAAAAGTCCCAAAAGATTGGGCATCTAGCACCTGATTTTGGACAACAGTGGCCCAAGTCAAGGTGGATCCTTTCTTCATATATGAGAGTGCAAATGCAACCCTCTTATCATCATTGTTGTATACTTCTTTGTTGACTAGAAGGTATGTTTGTACATTACTAAGCCAGTCGGCTGCTCTGGAGGGAGATCTGTCATATTCATCAGGGGTATTCAGATGGAGTTCAACAGGTTTCAGTTGATGCGTCATTGGGGGAGGAAGGAGAGGGGTAGCTAGGTAGTCAGGGAGTGGGGGAAAGGGTAGTACTGGGGAAAGGGGAAGAGCAGTGGATGGTGAAGATATCTGAGAGAATGATTGACTTAGAGCAATCGTAGTCTGGTCTGGGGGATCTAGGCTGAGGTCTTCGTTGGTTGAAGTCTCAGTGTCCATAGCTTCTTCTTCTAGGGTAGGAGGAGTAGGAGTGCACTGGCCTTGATAGGCAGTAAGGAGATTGGGAAAGTTTTGGGGATTTCGGTGAGCAATGGTGAGGGGAGGGGAGTGTGCACAATGATGGTGGCACTATTTAGAAGAAGTAGAATCTTTTGTTATGCTTGGCCTGGGTAAGGATGAGTGTAGCCCTTGAAAGAGGTTTGGAGTTCTTGGGCCTTTGCATTGAAGGTATTGATGCCTCGCAAGCTGGAGGACTTAGATCAAGTATCGGTGAAGTAGACCATCCGACAAGATGCTGGGAAAGATGTCGAGAGAAACCAGTGGATCTATTGACTAGTAGGTCGCAAGATACAAGGGTGATTTTACTTAGAGTCTATGATATGGTGCACTATAGTTTAAGTAGGTATCTAGACGGCATATGGACCAAGCGGTGTCTACTGCGGAATGACTCATCTGGAGTTATGTTGAGTCACAACCAAAGGTAACTAGGCAACCATCAATCAAGGGAGATAAAAAGGATCATGAAGCATGTGAGAAGCTATGCTTAGAATGGAAATAGCATCTGGGTCATGGAAAAGAAAGATAAGACAATGGAAAGGCTATCATTCATCCAAAAGAAGAAAGATCAGGGAAAGATAATCAGAAAAGGGGTAGAAGGAAGATAAAATGTAACAAATAGCATATGTTCAACACTCCCCTATGTTTTGTATACGTAGGTGGGAGAAACATATAGTAAGAATGGCAATTATAAGGTAAAAGGACTATTGTAAAATACAAGGCCTAGTTTAGATCTAAACTTCTCAAACTTGACATGTCTGAGATTCTTAGTAAAGATATCAGCAGGGTTCTCAGATCCTTCTATATAGAAGAGCTTGATTAATCCTTCTTTTATGAAATTGCAGACTCTATGCCACTTAATATCTATGTGCTTTGAGTGCACTTCAGTGACAGGGTTTGATGCCATAAAGATGGATCCTTGATTATCTCTGCAAAGAAGGATCAGTACTAGATCATATCCCAATTCAGTCAAGAGAGAATGTAACCATACTAGCTGTTGACTACAATCAGATAAAGAAACGTATTCAGCCTCAGTTGAGGAATATGTAACATGTTCTTGCTGATGGGTTTTCCAGGAAAAGGAGGCATTTGCCAACTTTACCATCCAACTAGTCTGAGAGTGATGAGTGTTAGGATCAGATCCCCAATCGGTGTCTGCATGGCCAATTAAACCCACTTGAGTAGCACCATCAAAGACTAAAGCATAGTGTTGTGTCCCATTAAGGTATCAACAAATATATCTAGCTTTGTCAAGGTGCTCTTGGTTAGGGTTGGCACTTTGCTTGGCTAGGGTGGTTATAGCATAGGCTTTATCCAGTCTAGTATCTAAGGTAAGGTACAGGAGTGATCTGATTGCCATTTGGTATGTAGATCTGAGTTCCAGATCTACTGGGCCTGTGTTTGAAAGAGGGTAATAACTGTTATGAATCCTTAAGAACACCCCTAAGTCCCTGGATCATCTTTTCTGATCCTCTAGAAGTCACTTTCGCTCTAAGGTACTTTTATCTAATCTTATCTATAGGGGGGACCAAAACCCAAAATC
>JBBPJT010000875.1:0-13732 GCA_038088895.1 Xerocomus potaroensis
CATTGTCGAAATCATGGATAAAAGGAGGTAAGAGAACCTAAACATTCTTATGTTCTTGAGCAAGAGACGTTGATAGGGTAGTTTGCGAGATGGTATGTTGTTGATATCTTTTCTTCCATTGTTTTGTTAACCAAGTGTCTGGGGATAGGTGAAGGAAACAAAGGAGGAGAGCATGGTCTGGAGCAGTTTGATTGTTACACAGAGATGGGGGAAATCCTGGAAGATGCACCTCCCCTTTTGTCCAATTAATTAGGGGGTTGGTTTGACGTAACCAAGGTAATCCGAGGATGATTCGTTCTCACCCTAGGTGAGTGATTAAAAACTCCCATTGGTCTGACCATCCTGGTACAGATACTTTGAGGGTCACTTTATGGGTGATCTATGCTCCTTTATTGTGGGTTCCATCAACATTTTGTACCTCAATTTGTTCCATTAGGGGGGTGAGAGGAAGGCAATGTTTCTTTGCAAAGGCAGAGTTGAGGAAACTACCGGTGGCACCGCTGTCTAAGAGCGCTAAGGCATTGACATGTTTTCGGCCTAGAGTTATCATGAGGGGAAGATGCAATGATTTCGTCATCCTTCCACTAGTATACATAATGGCCATGCTAGTTAGAGGAAAGGGAGCTGTCAATGACTCACTTTCCTTTTCTAAAAATCCATATCAATTTGGGCAATCTCTTCAGTGCTCCCTTCCTCCGTTGTGTTATAACAAGCTTGTAACACTTGATGAATTTGCTCGGGAGTCATTCCTTGTGCTACTAGTGTAGCAATGTATTGATCCAACCCATTTGTGGTATTGGTCCTAATGTTCTGATGGTTCTGGGTGGTTCTACCCATAAGACATTGATGGAAAGAGTTGTTGGAGGATGAAGGGGGAGAGGGAGAAGATAGTTCCGATTGCAGTTGTCGTACATTAGACAACCCATCCTGATGATTACTTGCCCAACACCCAATACGGTGACAGGTGAAACATCTGTTCTCATGCAGATGTTTGGCTCTGTTAGCTGGGGATAAGAAAACAGCATCACCATCCATTGCATTTGGGTCTCTTGCCTGTCCATTATGCACATTCAGCGATCCCTCTGATTGCAATGCTTTGATTCGTTGTTGTTGGGCATGAAACTTTGCAGCAGTGGTAACCCATTCATCAAGTGTGGCTGGTAAAACTCCCATAGAGAGAATCATCTGTGCTAGTTGAGGATCTAGTCCTCCAGCAAAGGCGTCAATTAGGGTGGCGTTATCTGTGACCCCTGGATCATGTGGCATGTAGTTGGAAATCAACAAGGTAGTTCTGGAAATCTTCTTCTTTGTCTTTTAGGTTTTGCCACGTATTAAGCATCTTCCTTCATGCTTCTTCTTTGAAGTTATACGGAAAGAAGGTTTTGCCAAAATCTTCTATGAAGACATCATAGGTTTTCTGTGCAGGGGGAAGGGCTGTGTTATTCAATTGGGTGTACCATTTTTCAGCAAATGGAACACCCTGTCCTTTCGTAAATTTGCTCAGAGCAGCCAGGATTTTATCACCATCAGTTGTATAGATGGTAGGGTTTAAGGTGAAATAGGCAGTCATTGCCATTCCCCAACTAACGGCTTTCAAAGTTTCGCCAGTGAAGTCAGAGGGCATTCCTGCCTTCCGCTCAGGAGGGTTTTGGGGAACATTCATGACTGGTCTTGGAGGAGGGGGGAAGGGCAAGTTGAGGTGGGGGAAGAGGGGGAGGGGGAAGAGCGAGGGGTGTGAGGGACAAAGGTGAGGTGGGGGCAGACAGAGGGAGATGGTAGGTAGATTGGGCTGGAGAGAGGGCAATAGGAGATCCTGCCTTGTCCTCACTTGAGTCCCCTGGAGGAGGTGAAGGGGTAGGAGTGCAGAAATGATATTGAGGTGGAATGGCTAGAGCGTGGATAGCATCTCAGCACTGAGAAGCTAGTTCTTTTGTTACGCTTGTTTGAAGTATTGTCTAGTTGCAAGAGTAACCTTTACAACCTTAGACAAGGACCAGGAAGGTTCTAGGAACTATGTGTATTTGCGTAGAACTAGCTTACTCTACTAATACAAGTGCATCAGTATATATACTGCTATGTATGCAAACGGACCACCACCAAAACAGGTTTATGGGGTACATGGCGAGAAAGCATGTGAGACAATTGGGGAACACGAGGATACCACGAGGTGGTCCTATAAGGGAAATAGCATCCAAGGAAATGGTAAGAGAGAACAGGCGAGAACAAGATGAAAATGGAAAGTAATGATAATCGTCCAGTGGTAAGGAATTGTGAAATTATAACAGTACTTCTCCTTTTGTCCAATCATAGAGTGGGTTAGTTTGTTGCAACCATGGCAGACCCAAAATGGCCTTTTCTTTTCCTAAGTGTGTTACAAGAAACTCCTAGGGAGCCGTCCATCCAGGGATCATGGTGACCATCTTGACTTTATGTGTGATCCATGCTGCTTTATTTCTGGTCCCATCTACATTTCACACCTCTAAGGGGGTAGAGAGAGGTGTCAAGGGAAGACAATGCTGTTTGACAAAGGTCATGTCCAGGAAACTTCCTGTTGCGCCACTATCAAGAAGAGCGGGAGTGTTGACTTTTTTGTGGCCTTGATATAGGAAAAGGGGGAGATGCATAGATTTCATCATTTTCCCATGTAGATACATAATGGCCAGTTCACTAGATAAGGGAGGAGAAGCTGTCAACATGGCTTTTTCCCTTGTTAAAAATCCACCTCCACTCAGGCTATTTCTTCCCTGTTAGTTCCCTCTTCATCATAGCATGCTTGTAAGACATGATGGATTTGGTCTGACATTGTTCCTTGTGCTATGAGGGTAGTGATATATTGGTCTAATCTGGTGGTAGTAGTCGTCTGAATGTTTTGTCAGGTATTGTTCTGACCTCCTCCACTCATATTGGCAATGCATTGCCAAAAAGGGTTGTTTGAGGTTGCACAAGAGTTAGCAGGAGGTGAAGTTTCTCCTCTTTGTGGATTGGACAATGATTTTCCTGGATGGTTACTACATTAACATCCTATTTGATGGCAGATAAAACACCTATTTTCTCGAAGGTGCTTTGCTCTATTTGTGGGAGAGAGAAACACAGCATCTATGTCCATGGCATTGGGATCGCATGCCCATCCAAGATTATGACTGATCGACCCTCCAGTTCGCAATGCCCAAATGCATTGTTGTTGAGCATGGAACTTCGCCACAGCTGATACCCATTCGTCTAATGTAGTAGGTAATGTTCCCATTGAAAGAATCATTTGGGCTATTTGCGGGTCAAGCCCTCCAGTGAAGGCATCAATTAAGGTGGTGTCATCGGTTATGCCTGATCTGGTGGCATGCAGCTGGAAGTCGGCCAAGTAGTTCTGAAATCCTTCCTCTCTATCTTTCAGATTTTGTCGTGTATTCAACATCTTTCATCTGGCCTCTTCCTTGAAATTATATGGGTAGAAAGTTTTGCCAAAGTCTTCCAGGAAGACATCATAGGTTAACTGTGCTGGTAGGAGAGCTGGGTTATTCAGCTTGGTGTACCATTTCTCAGCAAAGGGAATTCCTCATCCCTTGGTGAATTTGCTTATGGCAGCAAGAATCTTATCCCCATCAGTGACATATATGGTGGAGTTCAATGTGAAGTAGGCCATCATGGCCATACCCCAGCTAATGGCTTTTGACATTTCTCCAGTGAAGTCGGAGGGCATTCCTGCCTTTCGTTCAGGAGGGTTTTGCAGGATGTTCATGACTGGTGGTGGGGGTGGTAAAAGTTGAGGGGGTGGAGGGGGAAAAGGTAAGGGAGGGGGAAGTGTGAGCAGTGTGAGAGTGGGTGGGAGAGAAGGGGAAGCAGAGAAAGGAAGGTGATATGTGGAATAGGCAGGAGAAAGGGCGATAGGGGATGTTACACTTGGTCCGGGTAGGAACGAGCGTAGCCCTTGAAAGAGGTTCGGAGTTCTTAGGCCTTTGCACTGAAGGTATTGATGCCTTGCAAGCCAGAGGACTTAGATCAAGTATCAGTGAAGTAGATTGTCTGATGAAATGCAGGGCACAGCATCGAGAGAAACCAATGGATCAATTGACTGGTAGGTCAGAGGATACAAGGGAGATTCTACTTAGAGTCTATAATACACTGCGCTATGGCTTAAGTAGGTATCGAGACGGCACACAGACCAAGTGGTGTCTACTGTGGAATGACTCATCAGGAGTCATGTCAAGTCATAACCAAAGATAGCTAGGCAACCATCAATCAAGGAAGATAAAGGGGAACACAAGGCATGTGAGAAGTTATGCCTAGAACGGAATAGTGTCCGAGTCATGAGAAAAAGAGATAAGGCAATGGAAAGATCATTATACGTCCAAAAGAAGAAAGATCAGGGAAAGGTAACAAAGGAAAGGGTAAAAGGGGAATAAAACGTAACAGATTCTGGTAACAGATCCAGGAGATGATGAAGAAGTCATATGGGTTAAGGTCGTGAAGATGCAGGAAAGGGGGGATAATGATGGGGATGGGGGTCAGTGGATGACAAGCTGGGTGAGAGGCAGGGAAGGCAGTGAGTGAAGACATGGTAGGGATGGTATGGCAGATGATGGGGAATCGTTGACAGAAGGACCTCCTTTTATGCTTGGTTCAAGCATGGGTATGGAAGAAGGAAAACGGGAAGAACATGGAAGTGGAGTGGAACAAAGAAGCAAAATGTGAAATGTGTTTGGTATGAACAGGGGTATGGTAGAAGGAAACAGAGATGAAAACAGTGAGGCGGAACGAAACAGGAAAGAAGACAAGAAGACAGAAAGAAGGCAGTCACGCTAAGAGAAGATAAAACAGAAGAAGGAGAAACATCAAAACAGAAAGAAGACATAATGACGGAGAGCTGTTGGAAAGAATTATAATGGTGGCGTCAAGCCATGGAGTGAAACAAGGGTGGGCAGCAATAAGGATCCAGTTTAGACTCTTGGCAGAGGCAAGTGACGAGAAGCTTGAGGAGGCGACAGAATGGCAGTAGGTCTTGCAACACCCTCACAGTCAAGAATACTACTTTGGTAGTGTCGGGAACTCTAGAGCATTCATTGGTCAGGTTGGGGATAGGAAAGGAAACTACTCATGATATTAGTAACAACACCCTACAATGCCCTCACAGTTAGGGACATTGCACTATGACCATAGTAGATCCAAACTGTTGAATAAGGGAGACAGTTTTTTGTCCATCACTGCTAACGGTACAGTTTATCCTCATGTTGGAGGTGTGCTCATCAAGAGCAGCAATGTCAGATCCAAACATCCAGTCTCCCTACTGGATAAAGCAGTTTAACAACCTACTCAGGTCCAATGATTGGGATAGGCAGTTTAGAGTTGTGCCTGGGACTCCTAGTATCTCCTCGATGACTAGGAAGGGTAGGCAGTTTAAAGTCATACCTGGGACTCAGAAGAAGGGTGGTAGCATAAACTATAGCACAAGGTGGTGAAAAGACAGCGAAAAGACAAAAAGTACCCCCCGAACAAGACAAGAGACACCAGGCAACAAAACTAAAAGGAGAATGAGGAGTGGGACGAGGAAATGGAGGAAGAATGCAGAGAAAAGATTGGGGAAAGAGGAAGAGACAACAAAAGGATGGGGGGTGGTGGGGAAGGAAGGCCAAGAACATCTATGGTGGGGAAAGGGGAGAGGCCAGGGGAGGAGACAGGAGAGGGAGCAGCAAAAAGATCAAAAGCACAATGACGAGTGGCAGGAGAGAAATGAGGAGAAAAGTTAGCAAGAAGAGCATCAAAGTGGTTGGTGGGGAAGGGAGAAGAGGGAACAAGCAATGGAGAAGAAGGGGAAGCAGAACAGGGAGAAGGAGAGGGGATACCAGAAACCGAAGGGGCAAGCAGAGCAAAAACAGGAGGAGAGGCTGAAAGAAAGGAGTCATCATCCTCAGAATTGGCCCAAGAAGGGGGAGCGGGAACACCTGCAAAAACAGGAGACAGAGGGGCCAAAAGGGGAAGGGGAAGAAAGGCAGCATGGGAAGGAGTCGACAGGGTGGTAGAAAGGGGGGAGATGGAGGTGAGCAAAGGTGGGGTGGCAAGAGGGAGGAGAGGAGCATCAAGGAGAGAAGACGATGATAGAAAAAGTGTGTCCATGAGGAGAGAGTGAAGGCAAGAAACACTCGAAGACGCAATACAGGGATGGGCATGCTGAAGAGTGCAGCCAATCTCCCAAGCACGAGCAAGGGCACAGGTGAGGCAAGAAGGGTGAGAGAGGGGAGGTGTCATTGAAGGGATGGAAGAAGGACTGGTGGATGGCAAAGAGAGAGAGAATGATGAGAGGGGGGCAATGGAAAGGGAAGAAGGGAGGTTAACACAAGGAATGGCAAGATGAGATAAGGACGGGAGCAGCAAGTCCAGCAAAAGAGGGATGGCCAAAGGGGAGGAAGAAGGGGGACCATAACAAAAAGTTACCCAAGGAATTTCTTCCATGAAAGAGGAGTCCCATGGGGAGAGAAGGTTGCTTTGTACAGCAGCATCTACATAGTGCTGCAAAAGGGGGGCGACAGACGGAGTCACAGGGGAGAAGGTTTGTGACTGTATGGCTGCCTCGGTGTACTGAGGAAACGCCAGTGGGAGAGGGTTAGAAAGGATGGGGGGAACATCCCCAGGAGTGGTGAGAGTGGGAAACAGATTGGTGGAGGGTGGACATGTCAAAGAAAGGATTTGTTCTATGTCAGCGAGTTGTCAGTCACAGCATGCAACAATATGACATAATTCCATGGCAGCAGCAGATGGGAGAGGGGGAATGGTCGTGATGGAGGTGGGAGAGGCAGTTGGGAGTGCAGCAATTTTATGGTGGGAAGGAAAGATAGGTGGTTGGTGTGAGCAAGGAAGCAATTTGCGAGGTCGAGATAACACATGGAGGTGACATATCCATTGTTGTTGGGCATGAAAGATAACGGCCACAGATACCCAGTCAGCAAGGGTTAAGAGGTCGTGATCCATTGAGAGGATCATTTGTGTTAAAGCAGGATCCAAACTGCAAGCGAAAGCATCAATTACAGTTTGTTCATTGTCGATGTTGGCTTGAGAGGTGTGGAGTTGGAACATGGTAAGATAGGTTTGAAACCTGTCTGCTTGTGTTAAATCTTGTGAAGTCAACAACATATGCTGATGTGCCTGTTTCTTGAAATTATAGGGAAAAAATGTTTGCATGAAATCATTCATGAAATCTTCATAACTCAGGATGGTTGTGGGATTGGTCAGTTTCATATACCATTTCTCTGCAAAGGGAACGCCTTGTCCTTTGGTGAGTTTACTTAGTGCTGCGAGAATTTTATCTCTGTCCATTACATAGATGGTCAGGTTTAATGTGAAATAGGTATTCATCACCATTCCCCAACTCATGGCTTGGTCGGTTCATCCAGAAAACTCAGAGGGTAGACCCATTTTTCATTTGATCTTGGAAGGTAAAGAGTCCATAGGAGAAGGTGGTGTCGATCCGAAGATAGAGGAAGGGGGAGAAGGAGGCTCGGGGAAAGTAACATTTGGTATGTCTTCCATTTGAGAATGGGTTTCTGTTGTTGGTGAGATGTGGGTGGCAGTTATTGGATGAGGGGCGGCTAGTGGAAAGCTTGGTTCGGTCAGAGGTGGTGGTGCAACATCTATTAGTATTGCAAGAGGGATTGATGGGGATTCTTTGTTGCTATCATCGTGGCCCCCTTCTTGGGAACTATCAAGTAAGCCCATACTTCTTTATAAGGTAAGTAACCAGGATGGCCCCATGAGTGGAGATGGTTCAATGGCAGTCGTGGTGTGTGGGTTTTTGATGGGAGGGGGAGTTAGGGGTCATCCTTGCCCTACTTCACTTAGTAGTTGTGCAAGGTGAGGAGTGGTGGTCCTCACAATGGTAGGTTCAAACGTCCTATCTGTTGGTTGTCTTGGTAAAAGTTGAATAGGAGGGGAATAAGACATCGGTGAGGGTCGGTTATATAATAATCATTGCAGTGATCATAGAGAGGGGTTTTCTTTGGTTGGGCTTCTCCATTGGGAAGATGTACTTGTGTCTCGGTGAGGGAGTGTTGGTCAGCGAGGGAACATGGGGGAGCATAACTGCAAGATGGAAGAATTCGTTTTGATGTTATAGTGTGATAGCTAACAGATGAGAAAAGCTTAATCTTTTGTTACGACATGAGCCAATAACTTCAAATGATGAACACAAAGAGGGTGACAACAAGATAGCTGTAAAGATAGGTGACTATGATAGCAGCTAGGCTGGCAGAGAGGACTAGGATAACACCTAGTAGAACTGTGAGGATGAAGATGAGAATGATGGACGACCTTCAAGAGATGACACTGGGATGAAGAAAAGGGGTGATACAAGGTCCTCAAGGCTTGGTGGCAGAATGAGAGAAAGACCACAAGAAGTTACAGGCCCACACTTAGGTGATGTAACAATGAGATTAAGCTTAAGGCTACTACAGGAAGTGCTAGACTATTTATACTACTAGCAATGGTGCACAGACCATGCTGACTAAGCACTATGTAGGAAAACCCTCAACCCTGGAATAAGGGTTGACCTATACTAGGGGATGCCCATAGCCCTGGGCTTCTACACAAGGTAAGCTTAGTAACAGGAACAGCCATGAGGTAGAAGAGAAGTAGGCCTCATGGCAAACATGTGTACATGTGTTGTAATACAAACAGCTTAGGGCTAAAAGTAGTGGAGTAAGCTAGACAACAGTAAAACAAGGAAAGAGCTTAAGGTTGGAGTGTTCAAAGTCTTGTTTGAACATTGTAATAAAATCTGTGAATGCTTTAAAGGTCTGGGCATCTAATGCTTTGTTTTGAAGGACCATAGCCCAAGTTTTGACTGGTTCTATCTTCATGTATGAAAGCACATATGTATCCTTTACATCATCATTCTTGTAAACATCTTTATTGACTAGCAAGTATGTTTGTACATTGCTAAGCCAGTCAGCAGCAGTATAAGGACTGCCATCATATTCATCAGAAGTGTTGAGATGAAGCTCAACAGATTTTGAAGAAGAAGAGTGTAACATCTTGGCTTGTTTCAAGGAAGGAGAAAGGGTCAGTGGAGGGAGAACTGGGGTGGAGATGGGGTTCTGGGACAAGTGTTTGAGGGTGAAGGTAATTCAGAGAGTTGCTGACTAAGGGTGGTTGTTTCTTTGTCAAAGGGTTTAAATTGAGGTCTTCTTGTACAGAGAGGACCTCATTATCTGTAGCTTCATCTGGTGGGATAGGAGGAATAGGAGCTTATTATCCTCTAGAGGCACTAAAGAGGGCTGGGAATGAATAAAGGGTCTGATCAGAAATGATGAAGGGGAGGGGGTGCACACTACAATAGTGGCACTGTCAAATAGAAGCTGAATCTTTTGTTATACTTGGTTTAGGTAGGAACAAGCATAACCTTGGAGGAGATCTGGTCTTGGACCTTTATGCTGAAGATATCTATGCCTCCTAAGCCAAAGGACTTGTATTTGAGATCTTGGTGAAGTGTGACCATCTAACAGACTGCAAGGCAGAGGGTAGGAGAAACCAATGGATCAATTAACATATGGATCAAAAGATACAAGGAGGATTCAGTTTGTAGTATAGAGTATCTGTGCTGTGACTAAATAGGTATCAGAATGATGCATGGACTGAGCTGTGTCTGCTGCAGAATGACTCATTATGAGTCATATTGAGTTATAGTGTAGCAACTATCAATCAAGGAAATAAGGAGGACATAAGACATTTTGTAAGTGAAGGCCTAAAACAGAAATAGTGTCTTGATCATGGTAAATACTGACAAGTCAATGGGAAGGTTATCATATGGTCAAGAAAGGATTCAAAGAAAGAGAATAGACAAAGGGGAATAAAATATAATATCATGTAGTGAGGAGGAAGGCATAGTTGTGTGGATTTGCTATCACACCTATGAAATGTATTATCTAATATGCTTGAAATTGACACTGCCAAACTATTTTTTATGTCTATGTACTTATCTGGCAGTCATGTGTGACTGCAGATGTGAAAGCAGTCTAAGCCTCCCTAATGTGATGCTTCTGGTTTACTTCCCTGCAACTTCAAACTTGTCCATGCAAATCATTTGATGGCACCAGTTTTTCTAGAATGAGTGTCACTCATGTCTGGTTGGCAAAGTGCTCCACTTCCAAATCTTGCAAGGCTTCTGATGGATATCTATTAATTCATTCTGGTTCTATTCTCATCATTGAAACAGAGGCTGCCAGCTACTCCTCTATAGGACCATCAGGGTAATTATCTTTCTCAAAAAGCAGATAGTTTGGAAATGGATGGTCCTGGCCCATGAAACTTGGATCCAGCCACTGATCTCATATGCATGTGACCGGGCCAATCAGAGAAGTTCCCGAGCTATAGGCCATGGGTGACATGTCATCATTCGTTCATATATGCCGTGCGAGTCTATCTACTCCGCCGAAACAGCGCTACAAGCCTGTAGGGCTTTGAATGCAACCAAAACTAGAGTATCGGTCATAGGCTAACGGTGATTTCGGCTAGTGATGTGTGGGCTCGGGCCTGTCTATATGTGACCCCGAGCCTTAGATAAAAGGTCGAGTCAGGCCCGGGGTCAAGGCGACCGGGCACTGAAAACGTAGGCTCATGAGATGCTATTATTTTTTTGCGGATGCATGTTATTAAAGCGGGTTGCTCACAGCTCTCCAACGACGTTGGTCAACACCATGGGCGGCTCGACATCATCACCAAATGATGCGCTGCACCTGTTGACGTAGTTCTTAGATGGTCGGTTGTGACCATAGATGGTTCGTCTCCAAGGCGAACAAGGCAGACAGGGCTAGGTGCATGCATATCGCCTTGGGTGAGCACGCCAGTGCATCTGCTGCGTGAATCTGCAAAGTCGACACACATGTCAAGAATGAAACCCACCACATTGGAGAACCAGCGCCACATACCTAGGGCCGCCTTGTCTTGATTGAACATGCCCTACGGCTTGCCTTGGAGAACCTGCAGCACATGTTTGTTTGTGATGAGTAGATCTACAACAGTGTTGTCCACGGGTGTGCAGAGATGACTCTTGAAACTGGGGGTGTTCCATCCTCATCGTTGGATACATAGCCGGAATCTGGGCCACTTTTGCACTTTGCAAACTGGCACAATAAGCTCCTCATTTCTGCAGAGCCATTTCCAATGCCGCTAGTGGGAATGAAGCTCTGGGGTTGCCACATTCGCGGGATCACGTAGCTTAGCTAAAGGTGTTATGGTCCACTTCCGTTAAGACAGTTCTTCAGGGTCCATGCCAGCAGAACTATTCGGGAATGAAGCGAAAAAAAGTCATTACCATATCCATGGTTGAGGTAAGTACTGTACAGTGCCACAGCCACCTTGCTGCTAGTGTCGGGCTCAGTCGGGCACGGGCCCCGGTCCAACGCCCACTGACAATGGAGCCCAAGCTTTGAGCCCGAGCCCCGCACATCAATAATTGCGACGAGGGAGCACGACCTAACCTCTACCAATGGCAGCGATGATCGCAAAATGAGGCGACGACGCAAACAAAGGCGGGACCTGGGCGCATATGATTAGTCATGGGATTCGTTTCTAGCTTCACGCCGTCACTGTAGGGGAGAGAATGGTTTACCACAAAATTCGTCGGCCTGAAAGTTTGGTCAACCAGTATTCTTGCTCCACGACCGTTCATCCTGAAGTTTCCAAAATTGCAGAGGTGTGTTACCCTGTCCTAAGGGAGGCTTGAAAATTCAACTAGGCATACCGGAAGTTGCCACAAGCTTCGGTGGAGCCAAGATAGCTGTGTACGGGCTGTGCGATGTAACACTCAGCGATACTGTAGTGCGAGGGTCACGAAATGAAAATATAAAGTATGTTATAAGTAACGTGAAGAGTAACGTGTGGCGAGCGAAGATGAAGATTGGGTGCAATAAGACGTAACAAGGTGGTGTGTCATGAAACCAGCACCGGAACCGAGCACATCTGTGGGGATTCACCGAATATCCAGCATTGCAGAACGTACATACTAGATGGACGTAATGTATGGTTTACTGGCTATCGGGTGAGAATATTGAGTTACACTGAAGTTGATGGGAAACAAGGAGTCTCCATTGTCAAAGTCAGCTCCTAGCTCTCATTCTGACTTCGACCTGTGAGGTGACAAGCAAACCACTGAATTCGGTTTCTTAGGCCCTGTACTTGATCGGATTATTATGACTGATCTCACGATAGATACCGTTCTGCGGCTTCTCTCATTGAAGTTGGAACAGATCACCGCGACGGTAATGAAGATGTGATCACTAACTCGGTTCGTTTGTGATATCCCTACATATGGCTGATTGCGGTCCAATGTGTTTTATTTCCGCCATTTAGATTCATGAGTTAGTCTATACTTACCTTCTCCGCGGGAACTGTCGAGGACAATTTGGGTGTTTTCTAGAACTTGAATCAGTTCTTGTCTGCCGTCATTCTGTATGCCGTAGACTGTGCATCTCAGTTACTCCTCGACTGTAGAACTTAAGTAACATGTCTCATTCATCCTTTAGACTGGTCTAAGGGTTTCTGACAACAATAACTAAAGGTACATTGTGCTCAGGAAGAACACAGCAAAACTAGTGCGTGGACCATTGCTAGCGGCAGCACTGACATGATATAACGATTAGTCCCCAGCTAGCCCATGTAATGTTTAAAAAAGGGGGCAGCGGCGTTGGGAAAGAACGGCAAAAGATGGTACTGGGCGCAGATGACTGATCACGGGGATCACAATGTCGCACTGTCGCCGGTGAGAAAAAGAATTATCACCTAAGTGGAAAGACTGACCAGTCACGATTCACGAATGGGGCGCTGAAGGAAGCAAGAGCCTGGAACGGAACCTCTCCTGTTTTGTAGCGCATTTAACATGGAAGGAGCATGTGAGAGTCCCTTTTACGAGATGACACTTGGCCCGGATAAGAACATTGTTTCCATCCTCCTCTGAGCTGCGAAACAGGTATATAAGGCGATCTGCGGACATTCTTGGGTCCCTCACGTTTCCGTTTCATCCCTTCGAAGTCCAAACACATCGTGTACCATGGGAGAAGCCCAGTGGTTGCAGTTTACTATCAGGAACAGGCTCACCGTGGCCATCCGCATCGCTAGTTTCACCCTCAGTTGGGGGAAGTGCTATGACATCCGTCAGCGTTTACTCTTGTATTGTTTCTCTTCATTTACGAAGCATTTGTTTAGATCACCCATATGAAGAAGTCGGCTGCCCCGGCGGGACGGTCATCGATCCCGGGAAGAATTTCACCTTCGGCGTCAGCGGTAGAGCGAACGCTGCCTCCGGGGTCGAGGGCACCTTCGATCTCGTGGTAGATGCCACCAGTGAAAAGATTGTGACAGTCTACTTTGACTACCCTTGGGGTACTGGTGACTGTCAAGTGACCGCGACCGGCCCCGTGAACCCAAGTTATCTGGTCGTCATCAGCGGGCTCAATCAGGGCAGCATTCCCTGTGGCCCGGTCACTATCACCATCCTCGACGAGGCCGCGATTCGAGCGGTAGGTCCATGGTATTGTCATGTCTTGTTCTTTCTCTGGGCTGATCTACCTAACCTCAGTAAGCAAGGCAAAACAGTCAGGTGGAAGATGTTTTAGTATGGCTGTCTTGTGTTTGAAATTCACTCGCGTTTGTGTAGGATCCGCAGAATGTTTGTAGTAGCATGAAATTGGAGTGAATTGGCAACTGTGACTCTGTGGGAATGAGCAACCTGAAAAGGAAGGAGCGCGCTAGAGTA
>JBBPJT010000876.1:0-13724 GCA_038088895.1 Xerocomus potaroensis
CCAAGTTACCTAATGCGCCACTAATGGCAATACCCTATACCCTGGGTAAGCCCTAAACCCTAGAAGCAAGAAGCACACCTCGTGGGTGATACAAAAGAAGCCACAAGGACAAAAGAAGCACGGCCATACCTGCCGTGTAGGAAGAACTATTCTAAGTACAGATCGGGGTCAAGGGTACACCCGATCGAGAAGAAAGTCCATGTCGGGCAACTGTGCTCCGACGTGTAAGCATAACGGATATCGGATGACGATCCGATATCAAAGGGGTATTGGCTATCGGATCTTGATCCGAGCCCAGGATCTAATCATAACGGTCCAACCTTAGCGTATCAGCTAATCGGACTGGGAAAGGCGTAGGCGAAAGGATTGACGACCGTAGGCGATACGGGGTAGTCGTAGGGATGTCAAATTGAGTATTCGTCGTACATGTGTTCACTAACGTAGACGTCAAGGGTAGTTTAACGATAAACCCCATTGCTAAGCTTTAGCGCAAGTAGGTTTTCACTTAAAACCGTAACAGGCGGGGGGTCATGGCGGTATATTCTGCACCCTTTCTCTTCTTCAACGGGATTATTGGTGGCCCGGCCTCGCCTCCTTCGTCCGCCGTTTTGTTCTCGGCTGCCCCCGCTGTCAGTCGAGTAAAGTCAATACTCACCCGACTCTTCCTCCCCTCTCCCCTCTCGCCTCTTCTTCCACGCACCCCTTTCAACAAATCTCCGTCGACCTTGTCTCGGGTTTTCCTCTCGTTGACTCTTTTGATTCTGTTTTGGTCGTGGTCGACCATGGTCTTAGTAAGGGGGTGTTTTTCCTCCCTTGTTCAAAAACGAGTGACGCTGCCCACATCGCCTACCTCTTTTTCACCCACATATTCCCCCACGTCGGCCTTCATGACCGAATGATCTCTGACCGTGGTCCTCAGTTCGCTTCCATCTTTGCTCGAGAACTTGCCCGTCTCCTACATTATGACATTGCCCTCTCTTCCGCCTACCATCCGCAGACGGATGGCGAAACTGAACGTGTAAACCAGGAATTAGAGACATACCTCCGTTTATTCTGCCAAGATAATCCAACCACTTGGGTATCCCTGTTACCCATGGCACAATTTGTCCATAATTCCTCCGTACATACCACAATGAAAATGACCCCCTTTTCACTGATCCTAGGATACGAACCCCGCGCATATCCCCCACTAGGGAAAACCTTTCTCCCCTCGCTAACCGAACGCTTAATACTTCTAAATAAGGCTTGAGAGGAAGCTCTCTACGCTCACCAACTGGCTCAGCAATACATGCGCAAATGGATCTGGAGTAAATTCCGCCCTTGGCGGGTCGGAGATAAGGTCTGGCTCGAAGCAAAAAATCTCCACCGAAGTTCTCCCTGGTGGAAATTAAACCAATTACAAGAAGGACCATTTGAAATTGCAAAGGTAGTCTCCCCCGTGGCGTATCAATTACGCCTTCCCTTGTCCTGGAAAATTCATAACGTGTTCCATGCTTCCCTTCTAACTCCATTCCGTGAGACTGCGGAACACGGTAAAACCGTTCTTCGACCCCCATCAACTGATATCAAAGGAGAAGAAGAGTGGGAGATAGAACGGATCTTATGACATCGCGGGTCTGCGAAGAACCGTTCTTTCCTTATTAAGTGGAAGGGATACCCCTGGTCCGAAAATACCTAGGAACCGGAACAGAACATACAAAACGCATAGACCATCCTTCGTGCTTATAAGCGACAACATGCGTTATCGTAAATCCAATCCCTACAATGCCTCCTCTTCGTAACACTTCCCCTCGACCTACCACTTCAGCTCACCTCATCCCTGCCGTCTTCCCCATCCACCTTAATTTCCTCCCTGACACCGCTCGTTCCCTGGTCTTTTCCTCTGTCCTCCAAGATGCCCCGTTATTTGCCAGGGCCATGGAATCCCGGTTGGTGGATCATGCCCTCGAAGACGCGTGCCAAATGTATCACACCCTTGCAACACTAAGACTCATTTTCAACAGCACCACCCCGACCAATCAACCCCCACTTTTAGCTGCTCAAGGGGCGACTTGTCTTTCGCAAGCGTGAGGGCAAGCGTTAGAATTGTTATATCGTCTAGGATTCGGATACATACTAAACAACTTGCCTTTCCATCTCATCGGCCCCATCGTACGACCATTCTTGTGTGCCATGCACCCTACAGCATGGTTTGCCTACTTACAGGCGCAAGAACGACCAGTACGCTTATCTACCATCGACATCTTTCCTCCTGAGCTGCTAGCGTTAGCAGCTTCTCCCCCTCCACTCGTCCCCATTACCACCAACAATGCCTCTTCCTCGTCGTCAATCACTGCTACTCCGATGCCTGGGGCATACCACTCTCCTACCCCATCCCCCTCACCCGCATCCGACAACCCTCCTCTCCCAGTTCCGGTACCCTCCTCCCTTCCAGTGATCCCACGAGACAGGGAAACCCCTTCTCCTTCCCGTTGTCCTCAGTCACAAAAGAAACAGGGGAAAAAGAAACAAGTCATCCAAACGCCCTATGGGTTACCATCATCTCCTGCTTATAACCTTCGACCACGTAAAACGGGCCCCCCTACTCCTCCTCTCGCCGAGCGTACCACCCCCTCGTCGTCCTCTACCATTGACCCATTCTCCATATGCGAGTGGTGTGGCGAAAAGGACACTCATCTTGGTATCTGGTGCCCACGTCATCAATGCCCTTCTTGTAGCGCGTATGCCCCCAGACACATACTTGCCAATTGTCCTGCCAGTACATGCCCCTACTGCGCCAAATCCCATTGGGGACTCCCTTGCCCTCTGTACCGATGCTGCCCGAACGGCTGCGACGAATGTCGTTCCCTGGTATGGGGCGAATTGTGCCCCAAGCGTGTTCGCACTCAATATCTGCATGAGGAAGAGAAGGTTCTACATCAAGACCTCGATGATTACGCTTACATCGATAAGGAATGAGTATGGAAAGTTCGGGTGAACTTTCATCTAGTAAGAGGCTTTTGTTACAAATTTCCATTCTATCTCTCGAAGAACCATTCTCCGCTTATGTCAGCTGTCATCTTCCTTCTTGGACGCTATTTTCATTCTAGGCTTAGTCAGCTGTTGACTGCCTCGTGTCCCCATCTTTCCCATGTTTAACCCTTCACCCTACCCCAACCATTCCTTGTTTAGCTTAGCATAGCTTGGTCCGTGCGTCATAAGGGCAGGTATAAATACTTAGCAAGATATACTTGTATAAGTAAGCTAGTTCTACGCAATCAAACATAGTTCCCTAGTTCCCAGAGTCCTCCCTTAAGGTTGTTTACTTCAACTAAGGGATCCCCATTCCATCCCTATCGGTGTCTACTACGTTACGCGTAACACCCTTGGGTTTAGGGTATTTCTATACATAGCACATTAGGGAACACAGTCTGTGCACAACCCTAGTAGGTATATAAAGGTAGTACGTAGTTAGCCGAAACCCTAAGTTTCAGCTTTAACTACATCGGTCCCTTGCTTGTACCTTGCCTAGCTTTGGACATTATTCCTTTCAATCCATGATGTTCCTCCTTTATCATTGATCCCATCATTAAAGACCTTCAAGATATTGGATTCCGTTTGTTGTATATGCCTGTAGGCAGGTACAGGCAAAACCATAACAGGAAAGTTGATATGGTGAACTGGGCATCCAATCAATGACTCCTTAAGCAACTTGGTTGCCCTGATTAAATCAGAGTGTGCTTTTGTTGCTTTGTAGTGATCTTTTAGGGAGTCTGTAAGACTTTGAAGTGTGTTGATATAGCCATGACCTATTAGACAAAGATCAAGTTGTTTCTCTTTCAACTCAATAGCTTTTCCAAATCAACCAGATTACCCTCCCATAGAACCATGTTTGTAGGTGCAATGCAGGATTTTCAATGTCTATAGAATTTTGCTGGTCAGCTGGACAGAGATCAAAGGCCTTTTGAGCTATCTCCACAGCTATGTTTAAGTCTGATATTTCTCTTTGAGCACAAAAGCAATTCTCTAGACAAATACCAAGGTTTAAGAGCCTTTGGATTGTTAGGTTTAGGTGGTCACAAATCAAATAATGTTTGTTCTATTTCACTCTCTGTGGTGATAGCAGATATGTTCCCATGTTGTTTATTCAAATCAAACAATCCAACTATTAGCTTGAAATGCAATCATGGCCATTCAGTATATTCTAGTAAATATATCAATATGTAATGTAGAGATCAAATTAAACCAAGAACCTGCCAGCTCTTTGCAGGCCTTGCAGGCCATGAACAATGATACAGATGTTTATGTAGTATAGATACATCACCTAATACTTCTTAAACATGTAAGAGTCAAAGTAACAGGGTCAGTTGACCAACCGTGCAGCACTGAGTGTAATTACATGTAAACAAAAACCGGCAGATACATACCAGTGACTTGAAAGGTGATTTTGTCGGGATTGTTGCTTTGATCCATCTAGAGAGACAAGCATGGGGATTGCAATAAGTGGAGGATTAGATGGAGAATTGAAGAGCACAGAAGAGAAGATACAGGTATTGAAACGGGTGTCGAAAGGGCAAATACAGTTATGAGGAAATGTGAGGTAGCAGTGCTTAGAGTGCTGCGGTAGAGGAATGAGGGAATAGATGGATCGGATCGGATGGGCACGAATGAGGGGAGAAGTATAATGAAACCCCGGGAAAGGATGGGAGACAGGGCAATGAAAGGTAGGACAATGTGACCATGATAATGATGGGGTGAAAGCTGGGGGCTTTTCAATCGAGCAAGCTGGATGAGGGGGCGGGGCGGAATGGAACAGATATCAAGCAATCAAAGAGACGTAGGTGGAGACTAGGAGGGCAAAGGGGGATGGCGACAGGCAGGCAATGAGGTTGGATAGGTAGGAGCTTGGAATAAGACTGAAAAAAGAGGATAAATTGGAACAAGATGTTGGGGGAGAGGTAATCAAAGAATAGTGAGACTGTAGGTGAGCAGGGACTGAAGGGGAAAATAATACGCAGATGAGAATGGTACCAGACAACAATATATGGAACTCACGGGGGACAAGGAAGGCGGGGAAAGACTAGCCAACGGGAAAGGACGGGAGGATAAAGCTGGGAAATTGAGTAAACCATGGTTCCGCGGTAACAATGGGAACAGAAGCAGTACGCAGAGCCGGGGGGGACATACGGAAAGCTTGTAAAGAAGACTTGACGACTCAAGCAGATCGAGAGGACAAGAACGACACGATCCGGATGAAACGCTAGAGGGGACGGGAGAACGGGAGGGAGAGGACTATATGGATTAAACAGAATACAGGAGATGTTTGGGCGGCAACACTACGGTGCGAGCCAAAAAGAATAAGATTGACGGGAACTTCAGGTCCACAAACGATGCGGCATACTCACGTAGCCGAGGTCGCCGTATCTTTGAGCGGCACGGTAATGTCGCGTTATATAAACAGGAGGCGTTATATTGAGAAGAATGACAGGAATCAGACTTTGGTGGATACAATGCGAGCAAGATAAAGGAAAGGGCAATACTGATACCAAGCCTCACTCAAAGTCATCCGGTTTCGGTGAGGCGGTGCGGATTACAGGAGATGACGTTTTGAAGGTTAAGCTAAGAAGGTTAACAATAACGAATTACACAGATCAGCGTGGGCATGTCGCAAAACACTCAACTTTTCACCACAAAGCAAGTTCGACACAAGATCAGCTGACTGGGACAGGCAAGGCTTGACGATTTTATATTCTGATGGAAATACACAGAGATTGGACCATTCATAGTCATTACTCCCCGGGGGCTCTCAACCAACTGGAAACTCATACAACATATACGTTCTCCTTTTGTATCTGATATTCTTCTAAGCGTTTGAAATACTCCAAGCGTTCCCGCCGCTCTTTTTCATATCTCTGTAAACAATATCATCAAACCTATTCGATCTATCTTGACCCCTAGAAGAACATACCTCCCGTGTATCATCCGACAGATCTAGTATGTTTTCTAATTGGCGCGCTTTACCCTTCCCTTTAGTAACCTTTCCACCCTGTTTACCCCTGGGACGACCCCTCGCCGGTTTCTCGGTTGTGGACTTTATGACTTTCTGACTCCTTGTCTGAATTTTGGATCTGGTCGGTGGTGAAGGCTTAGCAGGAATGGATGATCTGGTGCTCTTGTTCTCCATAGCTGCTTTGACAACCCTTGAACGTAACTTGCGTCCGTGCCCGTCCTCGCCATCACCTGTTGCACGCTTACCCTCGACCCTTGCACCCACTGTTGCTCGCCGCGTACTTCGCCTCGGGGGAACTGGAGTCGGTGGTGTAGACGACTGTCTAGAACTCCGCCGCGCAGATACAGGGGTAGATGAGGGCGTAGGAATATCTTGATAAGACTTCTTGACGCGTTTTGTCCGTGACACGTGGGCAGCAGGTGGTTTTTTCATATCAATAGTCCTCGGCCGTTTATGCGTGGCTTTGTGAACAGAAGTATTACCCGACCGAGCGGGGCCCGGATGGTGGTAGGATTTCAAACCAACAGAGACCTTGACTGGGGATGGGCTAGAAGGAATAGATGCATCTTCGTCATTGTCATCCAGATTTGCATCAGGGGTTGGCGAAGCGTGACGCTTGCGTTTGCGCGGTGTGCGCAAGGGGTCTGGAAATGTAGGCTGCGAACAAGTCCCATTCTTTTCTACAGACGGCTGATCACTATTCATCATTAACAAGGGTGCCACTGGCACATGAGAGTGCGATGGGCCAGCAACTGGCTCATCCGTATATAGTTCGTCGATATCCTCATTGTTCGTTGGGACTGGCGCATCGAGCCGGGGAAATGGTGCAAAAACGGGTATATGGGAAGGGGCGGCGGCGAGCACAGTGCTGCGCGGAGGCGATTTAACGGCGCTGATACGAGTGGTGGACTTGCGTGGAACTCGTTTAGCTTTGAATGCGCGTTCAACGGCAATAAAACCAAATGGGTCGGAATCGGAGGCCCTGGAAGGGGTATCGACGCGGTATTCGTGCCGTACGGAGCTGGGAAGACCGATAGAGTGGTCTGTAAGACGGGCATGCTCAAAGTTGGTAGTCGAGGGGGGAAAGGGCGAACTGGGTGGAAGAGACGATGAAGAACGAGAACAGAGCCAGTTGGGTGGATCTGCGGGGTAAGCCAAGGACCTGGGTTTCTTTGGTCGTCGGGGTGGCTCAATGGAGTGGGGGACAGAACGCTTTGGCTTTGATATACGAAGGGGAGACGGTGAGGGTGGGTGAAAAAACTGGTCTGTGATGTCTCGAAGAGCGGTGTCTTGGTCCGTGCGAGAGTGCGATATGGGCGTGCGGAAGGCGAGCACAGAGGATGAGCGATGGACGGGGGCATATGTGATATGTGAAAACGCATTTTCATCGTGGATCGGAGTGTTCTCGTCGTTCTCGACGCTCTGAACGTCGTCCGAGTCCGTCTCACTGATGTGTTCGTCTGGGACGGGCGTGGCGCGTCGCTGTGGACGTTTGGGCATAGAGACAATGACAATGACAATGACAATGGGGAGGGGGTGGGACTGTGCGTGGGATTATTGTTTACCCCGATTTGATCACGTGGTCTGATACGGTTCGGTTATTGAAATGGTTCCGGAATGAGCCGGTTCGCCTCGACGGATCAGACGAGGATTGTCCCACTCGCATGAGTCAGTCCGCTGTCATGCTCACGTCCACCGTCGTACGGTCCCTTGCTCGCCGTGCTCTCCAAAACGGACGCCATATGAGCACACGTCCCTCCTCGATCTCACCGCCCATCAAGAAAACGACCATCGCCCGTCTCACCGAACTCCGCGCTTCCAAATCCCCCATTACTGTCCTTACCGCCTACGATTTCCCCACCGCGCGCGCGTGCTCAGCCTATCCAGTCGACATCACCCTCGTTGGTGACTCACTTGCACAAGTCTGCCTTGGCTACCCCTCCACTACGCGTCTCACCCTCGATGAGATGCTTCATCACTGTCGCGCCGTCGCGCGCGGAACTACTACCCCCCTCCTCGTCGCTGACATGCCATTCGGCACCTATACTTCCTGTCCGCAAGATGCTATTCGTGCAGCCGTGCGTTTGATCCGAGAGGGCCATGTCGAAGCTGTCAAACTCGAGGGCGGCGAAGAGTTGGTCCCGCACGTGACTGCACTCACCCAGACCGGAATACCTGTCATGGCACACATCGGCCTCCTCCCCCAACGATCAACCTCCCTTTCAGGATACCGCGTACAAGGACGCACTGCCGCATCCGCTCAGCTGCTTACCCGAGCCGCACAGGCGCTAGAAAAAGCTGGCGCCTTCTCCATCGTATTGGAAGCCATGCCCAGCCAGTTGGGTGAGTACATTACTAGGACGATCAAAATACCCACTATTGGCATCGGTGCTGGTCCCGGTACGAGCGGCCAAGTGCTCGTATGGGATGACATGCTTGGTATATGGCACGGCCACAAGGCCAAGTGAGCATTGCTAGTCCCTCTGTCTTCACCTGTTTCTCATATCGTATTGTCTACTAGGTTTGTACGACATTTTGCAGATGTCGGAAAGGAAGTGGAACGCGGCATAGCAGCATATGTCCATGCCGTCAAAGACGGATCGTTCCCAAATCCTGAACGCGAGGGATACACCGTAGACCCCATAGAGTGGAAGTCGTTCTTGCATTCTCAGGGCCAGGATCACCAATTGGATCCCAGCACTGATGTCACACCACACCCAACAGAGTGACAGCCCGCGGCCACCAGCCTGTCGAAATCCCTCCAAGGGACGAACGAGATGGATGACGAAGCAGAAAGAAAGTGAGAGTCGCTTACACTTTCGTTTGCCCCACTCCTATCATCCCTGCAAGTCCTATGGTCGCATTTCGACAGGACAAGCCCCGGACGGCGGTGTGATGCTACCTACATAGGCTTCTCATTTATCTTCGCGTTGCTCCCCTGCAGAGTGCTCAGCAATAACCCGCATGGACGTACAAACATTGAATAATATACGTGTCTGTGCATATATGATAAAGCAAACTATGTGTAGAGTCAATCTCTCCTATCGGTTGAAATGTTTTATAGCGGAGGATCTCACCTAACGCACTGCGATTTAGAAACCACAAGATCACCAAATCCAATGGTTCAAACACTACCGTCCGCCTTTGATCACCCTTACCCCGGTCACGCCGTCCCTCGCTACCTCCCACTCGGGGTCCATCAGTTGTTCTACGGCCACATCATCCGAGTTCGATGTCGGTTGTGCATGGGTTATCGCTGTAGAAGTCAATGTCGCATCACCACATCCGCAATCATACTCCGCATCCAGTTTCGAACAGTCAAACTCTGGCTTTCCAAGCCGAGCATTGACCTCGTTGTGGACCGCACACAGCCTGCACATATCCTACTCAGCAGCCATCCCGCTTCAGCAAAGCAGACGGGCAAACATACCACAGGCTCGCAGATAGACGTGACGCTGTCTGCTCGAAAGAGAAATAAGAAATGTGCGATGAAACACGCTTCTCACACACCTGTGGAGGAAACTTTTTAAGCAAGGCTTGAAACTCGGCCGCACATTCACCACAGGGGTATAGACGAGAGGTGAGGTGCATGTAGGCGTCCAATGCCTCTCGTTCGTCTTGTGTTGGATTCTACAATGAGAATGCAAATGGGCAGAATCAGCGTATATGCGCGCAGTACAGGCGGGGGTAATCCCAGGACGTTTACCTCGGGGTATCGCAACGTCATAGTGTGACTACCGAGCACCATCAGTCATCCCATAGGCAACAACATGCATATCGGGTGGGACGCACAGCAATCGCCATGTCGCACGTCCTAGTTCTGCCCTACAATAACGTGCCCCAAGCATGAGCAGCGAGAGTGAGAGCGCGTAAAACCAACGCACTTGGCGGTCTCGTTCCCCAGCTTGGACATAATCACACCTCCAATACCCTTGGTGGCGCCACCGAGTGAAGGACTGGGCGCGCTGGTAGGGCCCACCCAGGGTGCCGGGTAAGGGAGGATGTGCATGTCCTTTTCGACCCCACCTTCGCCGAAAAACTCGCCCGTCCACGGGTCGATGTACGTACGTGAAGGTGGGTGGAGAAAGGCAATCGCTGCGAGGATGAACTATTGAAGACGTCGTGAGCTGTATACTGGGTTGGGTAGGTGGAATACGTACAAGGGCAACGATGATGGCAGTGAAAGAACGCGCGAATCGAGTGATCATGGTCCGAGAACAGGGACGAAACGAAACTCGCAATGATCTGCAAATGTGCGTCACGCTGAGACTATATGTACTTCATCAGTGAAATTAGTCTATATACTATACACTAGTTACGCTATATCATATCATTCAGAAAATGGTACCATGTAATTGGAAGTGCTTCGTTAATGTCAATGAAAAATGTAGTCGTCGATCGGCAGGTATTACTACAAATATCTAAATGTCATCGTCTGTCTTCAGTGTCCCTGAATGTGTGTAAACGGGACGATGGCTATTGTCTCAAGGTAGCCTCGTTCACCGCGCTGCTGTTGTCGTAGTATTCTGGCAAACACCGCACCCAGCGACGCCGATCTTTGTACCTTGCACAGAACATTGCTGGAGCGGTCCAGGCGGGCAGGATAGGTTTCCACCGAGACCCGAGTTCCCATTGAGCTCCAACTCTTGCAGTGTACTTGGCAATGTGGGCACAGAACCAGTGAGATTATTCGAGCCGAGTAACAGTTGCGTGAGCATTTTAAAAGATGACAACGCATTCGGAATAGTGCCCGTGAGTGATGTAGACGTGAGATCGAGGGTGCGAAGGGAGGAGGCCAGAGACGAAGACGCAGCGAGAGTTGCGAGCGGAGAGGGTGATAATGTTTGGGAATCAACCAACCTACGCAAAAGCATATCAGCATGCATCCAGCAGGGGAAGAAAGAGTAGACTCACAGATTCTGAAGTCCTGTGAGATTGGTGAGACTACTTGGAAGCACCGAGCCCATTTGTCCATTGCGGAGCAATTCAAGAGTGGAGAGGCGCGTGAGACCAGGTGAGGCGAAAAGCGAGGTTGGCAGTGCGGTGATGGCGGTAGACTCAAGATGAAGGGTCATGAGGGAGGTCAGGTTGGTGAATGAATTTGGCAAGGAACCGGCTACACAAAGCAACATCTGAGGATACGGCGGATAGGTAGGAAACTAAATCTTACCAGGTATTGTGTTCCCCCCAACGATATGAAGCTTCTGCAGCGTACCCAGACTGCCAATCTCGTCGGGCAATGTGGCTGGTACTCCAGGATAGGTGAGTTGCCTAAACAACCTATGATGAACAAGTATCTATGCATGTTGAATCCACTTACAGTGATTCAACCTGACCCGAGGCATCACAACTCACACCTGTCCAAACACAAAAATTAACGTTTTGGGCCCAGCTACCGTTTCCAAGAGTTGCTTGCCCTTGAGAATCTGCGGTCTCGTAGATAGCGCGGAGGCCGCAAAATTGAACGGCGTGATCGATTACCTGGGTATTCTGACCATTTGCTGAGTTCGACGTATAAGATAGAGGCACTGCCCGCAAGATGGAGAGACATGTTGAACACGGATAGCTGGCGGGTGAAGAGGGTGCATTCAGAGTGTATTGAGAGAGACATTGTTGAGCATCCGCAGAAAGAGCATGGGCAGTGGAGATTGTTTGATCCGGCATGGATGACATAGAGAGCGAGAGGACGCGAATGTTCAGAAAAATTGCATTACCAATTAGCAGACAAAGGATCAAGATGAGTATAACGAGGAAACATCGCGACCGGCGTTGTTGCTTCCTCACGTGGGCTTCGTGTTTGGAGTCATGGATCTGACACGGACAGCGATGTTTCTCAATATGGAGGGGAGGCCATTGTGAAGCGCGAGGATCTTGGATGGGAACAAGATCCGGCTTAGTAGTATCGGGTGTCCTTTGGTAAGCGAAAAGCTTGGAAACCCTGTCCCGCAGGCGAAACGTTGTCGGCGTTGTACATGCCTCAACGTCTATAGAGGGAGAGGATTGTAAATGCTTTGAATGTTTCGATTTGCTTCTACCAATAAAAAAACGTGATGAAGGGGCTATCGTTGACGTCGGGGAGAACCTGGAAGTCGCGCTCGGGACCTCGAGGTGATTAGGAGGGTTAATCGAGAGGTGCTCGCGAAACTTGGAGCTCATCGTTAACTGCAGCGTGGGCGCGACCAGAAAGAACGGGGGGAAAACGAGTGGTTGTGATAAGAAAAAGAGAAGAAACTAAGGAGGCCTGACCGAGAACAATGGTCACCGACGCGCACAATAGGTTATCTAAATTTGGTAGTCATAGCTTGTACCTATTTGTTCGTTTGGGCCACCGGGCCGACAAGGCGATCGGCAAGAACATGTTGTGACATCAACTCTGGATTAACGTCGTCAAATGTATCTGGGTGCAAATGGAAAGGTGCATACTATTCACTTTAGCCCCACACCGCCGATTAGAGTCGTGTGCGGTTATGACACGGCCACTGTGACCCCATCAGACCCTTTCTTGTGACGCCGTCTCCGCTTCCGCTTCCGTGCGTCATCTATGTCAGATTCTCCGGGGTGAGACACAGGATGGGAGCCGACATCAAGGTCACATTTCCTTTTTTCAGACTGGCCGGTGGCGTCCCTATCCTTATCCTCTCTATTGTTGTCATCTTGCATCGTCCTCAGTTTTGCCCGCTCTTTCTTACCCTTCCGTTTCTTGCTTTCGCCCTGTACTTCAGCGACTTTGCTCTTCGTGTTTGTGCCTCCCTCAAGTGACCAGGCACCCTCATAGTTTGAACGAACTCGAGAATGCAACTGTTCGCGAAAATCCTTCAGTCGTTGGGTCCGCTTCGGGTCCCAAATCTTTTTCACCCTGCCGCCTACAAGAACTGGTGTCAGAGAGGCGAAGAAACTTAGGCGATGCACAAACCTTTATTGACACGGTAGGGTGCCAATTTCTTGAGTCCGACATAAGAGTTCAATTCCGCATCTGTGGCGAGCAGGATTTCTGCAGGTGTGAGGCCGTAATTTTCAGAAGTTGTAGAAGTGTAATGAAAACGTGTGGGTATATGAGAGGTCTGCGGAAATGCTGTAAATATCATCTATAAGCAAGCCGAGTAGACTTACTATGCCGCTAAACCCGAGTTTATTTATCACATCATCCATGTACGCGTCCACCTTACGTCTTCGTTCTTCTTCTGTACCCCTCCACTCCCCTTCATCTTCATCCCAGTCGTCCCGGATTGCCTCTGCGTCTATCTCATCCTCATCTACTCCTACATCATCGATTGCTTCCTTTTTTTTCTTCCGTTTCTTCAACTCTGCTCTCGATTTGACGCTCGGAAATGGACCAATGTCATCGATGTTGATATCGTCATCCCATGTCGGTTTCTCTGCGTCATCGTCATCAACTTTATTTATGTCAGTCAGACAGTATCAGTAACAATAGCAATAGTTGTTTTCACCAATTCCGCCATCACCGCCGTATAACTCTGCCATCTGGAGATCGTGCTTCAAGGGATCCCAATCAGCGTCAAGATCGAGATGGGCAAAGGCTACCATATGTTATTTCTAAGATGCAGTCAACAGCATTCATGAGATATAGAACACTCACATTCGTTCTCGAAACCACCTAGACCGCCCTCAAAACTCACCATTTCGAGCTTTCGCCGAAGTTCCTTGCTTTTGAGTGCTTTCAAGCGCGCGCGCTCCTGCTTTCTTTGTTGTTTCTTCGAAAATTTTTTGTCAGACG
>JBBPJT010000877.1:0-13697 GCA_038088895.1 Xerocomus potaroensis
TATGCTATTTACGAAATCATGATTTATTTTTTTTGTTCTTCATCACATGGTGGCAGGTTGTGAACAACTCGCATTCATGCTCAGAACCAGCTAAATGTTTGTCTTTTATCCATGAAATAGTTGAAAGGACAAGTTCAGCAAAAGTGGGCTCAGGTCTTTGTTTGCACTCCCTTGACACGCTCGAAGGTGACAGGCGAGGTGAACGTCCCATACATTTGATGACGCTATAGCATAGGTACGGCTCGGAAACCAGAAGGAAACGCGAGACGAATCTGATAGCAGTGTTAAATGTTCGTGGAAGAACTACGGTGCATGGTGCAGATGTGAACACAGCGAGGCTGCGAGGGTAAGGGTGAATGACTCACAACTGCAGAGAAATCTGCTGCATTGCGATCCTTGTAGAAGGCAATACAGTATTGGTACCACGGGACATACTTCCCATCACCTCGGAGCAAGTTGGTGTCTGTGGAAGGTGAATGTTCTCTCGATGTCACTGCATTTGTTACAAAAGATACTTATGGAGAGTGACATTATAGGTTGATTATCTCGAAGTGATATGCAAACCATTGTATTACCGGTTGAAGGCGCTAGCAACACTGCAAATCAAGCGACCTCGTTCGCCAGCCAGTGTGCGTCACTAGCACTAAGATCGACCCGTTACTACACAAACAGGTTGTAATGCATTGCAATCCAAATAGCAACATTTATGGTGTCGCTCTCCGATCTTTTGTAACGAATGCAGTGTTATCAGCAGTACGACGGGAGCGCAACGCAGCCCCTGTTCATGACAGTAGCCCGGTCTTTGGACTAACCTTTGACTGTGCGCAGGCATAATAAATACCTCACCTACTACTGTACGGCCATTAGGTTTTCTTTTTTGGATATTTGGTAAGTTGGCATTAAGTTGGCATTCCTCCGGTCTTTTATCACGAACTGGAGGTAGGCCCATCACTCCACCCACTAGAAGCCTTCCTTTCACAATAAATCGAGGCTTATAGCCACTTTGTCAACTCTTCAACCCTCTGTTAGAGGGCTCTATATGAGTTGGAGTAAGACTCAAGAAAAAGGCGAATGAAGAAGACTTTAAAAGCGAGCATATACTGCAGTTGAGAGATGAGTCTGTAATAGCCGTACACATCGAGCTAAATGTAGACCAAATACCATTTACATTCATCCTGAGCCTACACAATTGATTTCAACTCGTAGACACCATATGACAAAAACGCCCAAGCTTCGAGTCTCGCCTCCACCTTTAGGACCGGGCTAAAATACGACGATGAGAGGTGTCCCGAGGACATGACTGTACACCGCCAGGTTTGTTCTGGCTCCCAGATGTCCTGGTAATAGCTATAGCGGTTCACACGGACACTCGGATATCCTGGAACGTCATGGTCGGGGTTATCGAGTACTCGTATAGTCGCTTGCGTGATCTATTCATTCCGTACCTGAACTCCATAACGAGACATGGGTGGCGCTGAATAAGGTGCATATCGGTGTGGAGGATTGTTAAAATGGCCTGGCAACCCGTTTTTGTCACCTGTATACGGCGTCCAGCGCCAGTAAGATGACGAATACTCGGTACAACGTCACTTTTGATTCCGGCACACATCAAAAAGGACCGAGCAGGAATGTAAAACGGCTCACTTATGTGCCCAGGACGCAGTCCAGGTAAAAAATTGGCTGGTCCCAGTTTCTTAGAGTAAGGTAGGGAGTGGCCATCCTTGGGTGTATGAGTATCAGCTAAGGCAGAATCAGCGATCGGCGCACCATCCAGTAAACTGCATTCGAGGCAAAGGTGGTAATCCAACAGGGCGACCGAAGAATTACTTGCGTCTGCATCCAGCTCCCTCAGCGTCTGGGTAAATCTCTGCCACCAAATTTGGACACTGAGAGTCGCTGGAAAGCTTTTAGACAACGTAGACTGATTCTCTTACGCCAATTTTCGGCCTCTTGTTCGCCTTGTGGGTGTCAGGCAACTCAGTAAGCGTCACGGAGATCGCTTTCCGGAACTGGGCGGAGAGACGTCCCTTGGGTCCTGCCGATAGGGACGTGCTTGCAGACGGCCCCAAAATTGACCTGCATTCCGTGAATCCTTCCTTGGTGGCAGTATTTTCCTCTGCGGGCCTCGGCCGCCTGCATAGAATTGATATCCGTGGAATATGACAAGTCTTCCCGTGCTGAATATGAATCATCCATTGGGAATAGCCCCCAGGGAATTCCGTACGGACGTCCACAAAACTGACCTCTATTCCGCATATCTTGCAGCGTTCCTAGTTGCGTCGTCAAGACATCAGAACTTGCTTCCCTGTGCCCACTCTCTGCGGGTGTCGTGCGAATCCAAAAATATCATCGATGCGGATATCATGATATATCGCACAGGTGCCCTTCTCAGCGCCAGGCTGAAAATGAAGCCCTCCATGCGACTCGCCGCCGGGAAGCTAATATCGATTGTCCAGCACTAGACCTTCGTGTGTACGGCGGGGGAAATAAGGTTGATAATGTCCCGATAACACGACGGGCATTTCAAGATACCTGAATGTTCTAGCCTGGCGCTGAAAAATCTCCCAATACTCCCTGGTGGTGGGTTCCAAGATCTGTGGCCACTGGCAAGGATGTTTGAAAAACATCAAGGTACCAGACCCGAGTCGATTCCGTGGGTATCATAGAAATGTGTATCATGGAGTATCGCGAGTTCTCTCTCAGTGCCAGGCTGAACGAGGGACGTCCCTCGAGGCTCGCCGCCAGGGGGTTTCGTAAGACGTCTGCGGAATCGCCTTGCATTCCACATATCATCGAGCGTTTTTCATTGTATCGTCAAGACATCATAACCCTCTTATTCTTGCGGGTTCTCTGTGGGCGGCAAGCGACTCCACGAGTATCATGGATACGAGCATCGTGAAGTATCGCGGGTATCCTTGTCGTGGCTTGGCTGCAGATAAAACCTTCCTTGCGACTCGCCCCTAGGGGACTCTCGCGGACCGCCCAGCACCACCAGGTCCGGGCGTCCCAAGTACCTGGAAGGGCCATCGTTGTGTCATCTAGACACCGCATGAACCTGGGATCTTTCTCTTGTCATTTGCGGGTGTCTTTTTGTCAGCACCGGGCTGAACAAATCCTTGTGCAGACAAAAATGAAAGAGACAGCCTTCTTGGGTGGGCAATCACCTTGGCTAACATATGCGGGATCAGTTTGTAAGAGTTATCGTGGGGGTCAACTAGGGCACATACGACGAATTTGTTGCGAAGCCTCACGTTCACGCAATGAGCGCCACTTGCCGGATCACCTGCGTGCTCCGTTGCATCCTTTTTCATTCGCGGGTATCTGTTGTCAGCACCGGGCTGAACAAATCCTTGTGCGAACAACAGTGAAAGAGACAGAGTTCTCGGGCAATCGCCTTGGTTAACACATTCGACGGTATTAGTCCCGGGGTCATCGCAAAAGTCGACTAGGACACATACGATGAATTCATTGCGAAGCATGTTCGATTAGCCAGCGAGTGAACCCAACATCGTGCGCGGCATGCACACGGCTGAGCAAGAGGGACCAGAAGACCAGAAGACATGGTGTATTCTACAAGCACGGCGGACCACCTTGGCCACAACAAGCGCTCCGTGGCGGAACACCAGCTAGCCTCGTTGCACTCCTTTTCACGGTCATTCGCGGGTATCTGTGCCAGCACCGGGCTGGGAAACTCCTTGTGCGGACAATGGCGAAAAGGACAGACTGCTTGGGCAATCGCCTTGGCTGACACATCCGACGCTATCAGTATGTGAAAGTCACCATAAAGGTCGACTAGGGCACATACGAAGAATTCGTTGCGAAGCATGTTCGATCAACCACTGAATGAACCCGACGTGCCACGCATACAACCAGACAAGGGGAACCGGAGGGTCAGAGGAGATGGCAAGTCCTATAAGCATGGGGAACCGTCTTAACCAAGCTAGTTCCGATTTGAGACGAGAACAACTTCGCACACAGCGTCAGCGATCCTCGCCGGCAACGGCTAGGTGATCTCAAAACACTCGCAAGGAGCCACCTGCCGCCTTTTTCACCGCCCCATTCGTCCTCTCTCGTCATTCCTGTTGGACTATAGCACACTTAAGTTAGCTCAGTCGTCGCGGCACGAACTGAGGGAGAGAAAGGAAAGAAGAAAGGAAAGGTTTAAGTACCAAGTACCCTGTCACGTGTAGGGCCCAAATGTCTGACAACAAGACGACAAGAAGCTGAACGAAATCGTACCAAGATCTTCTATCAATTTGTCCTATTCTGGACATTCCCAACACACACCCCTCCAACAATTCCATCGGCCTTGGTGGTGAGCTCCATCTTGGGAAGACCTCTACAGGTTCCATGGTCAAGTCGAGTGCCAGATGGGAAGCTGGATGATCAAATGAAGTCGGCGGGCCGGGTAGAAGGTGTGGTCCATGGACAAGGACACACACACCGAAAGCACTCGTCCGACAGGTCAACTAGCCGTTAGAGGAGATGGCGAACCGGACGAAGGTAGAAGGTTGGAAGACCACCAGCGTGGTAAGGCCGAGAGATGGAGCAAGTTGAAAGGGGAAGAGGAGCCAAAGACAACTGTACCATCCGAGTCTAGCCTTTTATACGCCGGACGGACTAGGTGCCAGCCTCTGGTCCGACACAAAACTGAGTGAGCGAGACTGGCCACTTGTTTGACCTGCCTGTCGATTCCCCCAACCTTCGTCGTCGCACGCAACGCAACTTTCCACTCCTCCAACACCGATCTGTCATGCACACCTTTGCCTCGGATCTCCAAAGCACCATAGACGACCACATCGCCATTTATCTCCGTCGAGGCGACTGTGTCGTCCCCACTGCTCCAACCTCGCCAAATGTGGCGCAGACTACATGGGGACCACATGGGCATTAACCAATACCCGTCGTTGATCGATCGATTTGACCCACGCCGGTTCGTCAACGACACAGAAACCAAAGAGACCTACTATGACCTCTGTAGACGTGCGGCCGGACGCGGAGCAGTAGTATGTCTCTATGGCGCTCGACATGGCCATCGCGGAGTGGGTAGAGGTGTTTGTCGGAAATGGAACTTTGTGCGCGCGCGGTGCCTATCGTTCTTGAGTTTGTCGTCCAATGTGGTCAAAGTGCGATTAGCCAAGGGGATGAATCGTCTAGCAATCGCTTCTTATAGTGCAGTTTGCTTTTTGTAATCATTGTCGTTGTGCCGTCCTTACTTTTCCATTCTTTGTATGACAGTCGAGATGGGTAGAGGGCGCGTGCGCAGGTGAGATCCGTCTGACGACTCGTTTTCCCTGCCACGCGGAGCCCGCAAATCAATATAAGAAGGATAAATAAAATTTGACTAAGCCTGCGCACATTTCTCGTAGGGTCACCTTGGGCTTTGCACAGTAAATATGATAGTGTGTGAGAAAACAGGTACTCGATCGGCATGCGCGCGACTATAGTACGAGTAAGCATTAAGTGGATAGGAAAGGGCTAATCAACTCACCTCAGTCGTGCGCGTGAAGCAACGGACCGAGATGTTCGAACACGAACAAGAAGTCTTATATACTGTAAACTACATTAACTAGAGCGTGAGATTCGGATTTAATGGGATTCCGAATACCCGGAGAAAGCACTGGAATGGAATACGAAGAAAAACACATACGCGGTGATGTACGAAGTTCATCCATACGGTATGGCGTCGGCGAAGAATTGAGGCGCTTTCGTGCATGCGCCCTTGGATTTACTCAGGAAGGCTGAACTCCATTCCAGTAGTAAAACGATAGACGCACCGCATCACAGAAAACAATAAAACTGCCCGGACTTCACACAGTTTCACCTACCTAAATCTTCGGTCTCAAACAACCCTCCCCCCCAATAACCTGTAAAAACAAGTTGTTAGTACCATAGTATCGTGTTCTCGTCGAGCGTGTATCACCAAACAGCACATTGACCAACCATCCCATCAGGAATTTTACAAGAATCTTATTGGCTTATTGAGCTAATTTCGACTAATTTCACACAATTAGTCGAAATTAGTCAAAATTTAGTTGAATTAGCCGGAATTGGCTAAAAATTAGCAAAAATACAAAATAAGATTCCCCATCCATCCAGTTCAAAGAGAGCTCATATTCTCTATGTCCGTAGTTTAGACGGACTAAGAAAAGGAATACTATTTCTATGACGTTGAGGGGTTGCCCCACGGAACAACCGGCTGGGCAGTGTCTAATTTTAGTGGGTGGGGCGGGTGGAGTAGTTTTTTTCGCGGAGTGGTTTGCGTCTATCGTTTTGCGAACTGCTGTCATACAACTCAACCATCGTACGTTTGTGGTCCTTCATTGGTCGACTGGGGTCAGATCACTCCAGAGCTACATCTGCCTCTCAGGACCAACAGCATTTGCAAATTACGACATCGAACCGTGGCTGTGGTTCACGCATCCTACTGTCATTTGGTTTTTCTTTACATGGTTTTCTGTACATACTTACAATCTCTTCTCCGCAGGCTGCGTGGCAAAGATACGACAAAGTTCACAAGATACGCAACAGCCAAATGGGTTTACAAAAAAGAGACCGAACGGAACGCTCCCGAAAACTTCCTACAGCTCATTTTTCATCCTTTCCGACATTTCAAAATCCCCCTTAGTTGCAGGTCAGGCGAGGTTTTCGTAGCGGACATTGTGCCATTGCAAGTCATCTTCATTGCCAAGCGGATCAGTGCCCCCCTCGACGGCTAGAAAAACATAAATGAATGGATCCATGAGTCGAGTGAACGAGAGCTTACGAAAGAACTAAAGTACATAATGCAGATGTGTGAGCGGGCAGTGAAGGCAAGGGTCAACGACTCACAAGTGCAGTGAAATCTGTTGAATTGGGACCCTCGTAGAAGACAGCGCAATCCCTGAACCATCTTACGTCCTTGTTACTACCTTGGAGGTCGCTGGGTTTTGCGAAGGTGAGCGTCCCGTGAAGGTTCGCTGCAGTGCCGGCTCGTCCTGATTACACTTTATTCGTTACAAATATACTCACTGAGTGCCATGCGATAAACACTGTTCTTTGAATCGCAATCCATTAGGATCTGCTTGCGTATCGCGCGGACATCGATGGTGATTCGTGTGGAGTTGGCGGCCTTGTTAGCATATGCAAGGGCCGTGGAGTAGCCTTTGTATTGCCAATCACCCTCCAAGCTTTGGTTCAGCAAACCAGAGCTTTCAGCCCTGTTCGGCTAGATGGTGCACAATATTAGATCACAATGAAAAACGACTAAACGGAGCCTAGAGCGAACTTACTGGATCAAGTGCAAGGAACTATGAGGATGGATATTAAAGGGTGCTAGTGAAAAATCGGAAGGAGAGAACACCTCGCAAAAGATGTCACTATCCGTTGGATTCGACACCCCTGGCTTGTAGAACTTGATATGCACGTAAGTTTTGTTGCTCTCCACCACTTTGAGAACACGGAATTTAGCCTCAGTCGTGCCGGTCTTCGGTAGGGAACCCCCCTCGCCAAAGTAGCCGTCTTGGTAAAAAAAGTTTCCTTGAGCACCTTCACGAAACGAACATCAATGATTGCGAGCCCGTGCCACTAACAAAATCTTACCAGGACCGACGTATTTGCCGTGGTTGTATTGCCAACCCAGTTTGTCGATTATAACGCGAAGGGATTTCCCGCCGTGTGTGTTCAACAATGCTTCCGCGGTTGCTTGGTTTCCGTCTGGATACTTTTCGATGAGATCAGCAAAAATCCCCATATTGCGTGTCACTAGGAATGAGGGTCGAAACTGGAATCGCTTTGGGCTGTGGTGAATTCCCCAGAAGTCGCCGACCCGTTTTATCCGTCTCGGCCACGCACCAGGTGCCTTTACTCGGAAAGAAACCAGGGCCGGCTCCATTCAAAGGTCATAATCAGAACCCTGGTTGTACAGACCCCGGGGCGTCGCTAGGAATCAGCTTACGGTATTGTTCGGATGTACGCTCATAGCAGAAGCCACCCCGATGGCCCCGACCGGGATCGGCTTTATTGACTACTCCCAACTTGCTGTGAGTTAGGCTCGTAACTGAAGGCTTATGGTCAATGTTCAGCGGGCTCTTAATGAAGTCAATAATAATGCAGTAGTGACCTGATAATCTTGTTGGTTGATCGCCGTGGGAGAGATCCGAAGGATTGGGCTGAGAACTTCAGAATAATGGAAGTCTGCGCCACCGGACGTGTTAGTGGCACCTTCTGAAGGTGCCGCAGATCCCCAGGTACGACGTAATGGAACTCTATGACAGAGTTCTGTCGACGCTGGCGGCAGTCCGTGTGCTCCCGTTGAGTTTGGGGGTCCTACTACTACTGGCATCATCCGGTATTAATCAGATATCGCTTATCGTGATAATTGATATGATAGGGACGGTGAATGAAAGTTCAAACGTTCACCTGCCAAAAGACCCTTCGATTGGTGTTCCTCTCCGTGAGAATAGATCATCGATCTTACGCGTGTAAATGGAATGTTTACGCCCATACTACACTAGTATTATTTTCCATAGGGTCATTCTCGTCGTCTTGGGGCACGAAAAATTCGATAGTACGTGTACAATGACTCAAACCGTCAAACGCGTTGGCGAGCCGACTGGACTTTACTCATATGACTCAACCCGCTCTCTTACACTCGTGACCCCCATTTGGTGAGGCGGGGTCAGATCGGTCCACTGGACATCGTCCCATTTGTAATTACCTTCGGGATCAAGGGGGTCCTTGTCGGGATCCCCGTCGGCTAGTACGTGACATACATGCATACCGATGGCCTATGAGTTATCTGAACGAGGACTTGCGTTGGAGCTGTAACGTACGAAGAAGATGTCAGTTGGGGTCGGTAAGCTTCAAGAATCAGAGACGTACGAATGCAGTGAAATCCTTTTTATCATTACCGTTGTAGAAGATGGCGCAATCGTGTTGCAATGTTACATACTTCTTATCAGCTCGGAGTGAGTTGAGGTCGGCGTACGTGATTGTTCCATGAACATCCTGTGTACTGCAAACTCATTCCGATCACGCTGAAACGATTGCAGGGCACTCACCGAGTGCAAGATCATAGAACGCGTCAGTCTTCTTGGAATGAAAAACAGCCTGTTTGTTCACCGACTTGCTTTGGAATGTGATTTGAGTGGATTTAGGTTCCTTTTGACACACACGTTGAAAGAATTGTAGGACACGTTCTTCCATTGACCTGACCAGTCTTGATGCGGCACGAAACCAGATTCGCCGGCTTTATTGAAATGGACGGCGCATAATTCCAAGGTGGGATAGAACGAACTAGGTGTTCCGAATAGGGGGTGCGAGATGCGCATTTTCAACCCTGAGGACGGTGTCACAATTCGCCCTGACGGAGTGAGCGGCGAACTTCAAGTTCGTGGGCCAATGGTGTTCATCCGGTACTTTGACACCACTCAGGCGACCGAGTCTTCATGAAGCTTCATTCGTCGACGGTGGCTGGTACCGCACGGGTGACATCGGTATTATTGAAGGTGGGCCGTGGGTCTGCCTCTGGGGCATTCGCAGGGTGGGGACGCGGAATAGAAAATATTGAAGGTGGCTGTGTCATCATCCATGTTACTCTCCTCCTCGTTCTTTCCTCGCCGCCCTGCCTTATCGTGCCCTCGGACAGCAGACGGAAGGTTTAGTCATCTTCTACTCGCCTTCGTTTGACTTGTACGGGCGGGATGCATCTACCAAGTTGGCGGCTACAAACCGCGCTTTGCGTGATATCTCGATCAAGATGATCTCCCTTCCTCCTCAGCGCATCATTCCTATCACGCTCAACCGGATGGGGAATACGACCCTCGTAAACCAGGTTCAACAAGGGCGAACTCGCCAAGCACATCACCCGTGCTGAGGAGCTCCTCAGTGAGGCCCGCGGTGCTACGTTCGCTGCTCCTGTGAGCGAGACTGAGAAGTCGCTACAACCCGAGTGGCTCCGTTTGTAAGTGTTTCACGCCAGTCCGACCATCAATGTCGCTAATCGTCTTGTGTTACCCTAGCTGCCGTTGATGTGTTCTACGCCATTCCACTCCGTGGTTCAAATGAAGATTGGTTGAACAAGCAGTTCAAATCTTGGGGAGAGTTCAGCCGTGGGGAACCCATGTACACGGATGTTCCAGGACAGCACTACATGCTCATGGACTTTGATCACGTTCCCGGATCCCGGAGAATCTTCAGGGGCCGCCTTGAAGCGCGTGGTCTTTGAGTTGTAGAGGTTGTTGGCAAGGGGACCAAAACCAAAAAAAAAGGCAATCTGCTGTTAGATAGACTGATTTTTTTCTCTCCTCCTCTGCATGTCGTAGAGTATCACCATCCCACGACTGCTTCCGAACTTTCTTTTTTGCTCTTTTTATTTTTCGACCTCGCGGCGAGGATATGTATTCGTGCTCCGTGTTATGCTCTTTACGAATCATGATTTGCTTTTGTTCTTCATCACATGGTGGCAGGCTGTTGAACAAGTCGCATTCAAGTCCTTTCTTTCTCAGAGCAAGCTAAATGTTGTTTTTTATTCGTGAATTAGTTGAACGAACAAGTTCAGCAGAATTGGGCTCGAACCTTTGTATTCCTTGACACGCTCGAAGGTGACCGGTCACAGGCGAGGTGAGCGTCCCACGCATTTGATGACGCTATTGCATAGGTACGGCGAAACCAGAAGCAAACGCGAGACCAGTCCGACAGCTGTGTTGAAACCTCGCGGAAGAACTATGGTGTAACAACGCAGACTGCGAGACTGCGAGGGTAGAGGTGAATGACTCACAACTGCAAAGAAATCCGTTGCGTTGCGATCCTTGTAGAAGTCAACGCGGTATTGGTACCACTGTACATGCTTCCCATCACCTCCGGAGCAAGTCGGTGTCTGTGCAAGGTGGATGTTCCCTCGACGTCATCTGTGGGTCAGACTAGTCCTGACAACACTGCATTTGATCGAAGAGGCGACACCATAAATTTCGCCGTTTGGATTGCAATGCATTACTGTCATTCACTGGCACTTGAGCCACCATTTTTTGGCTAGGCTCTCATAACGCACCACGACACTGACACAAGAATCGATGTTGGCATTTAGTATATATATGCTATTTAGTGACAGAATCCAAGTTTTAGAATGGATCTACCCATTCGTTTCAACATGATGTGCAAATGTTTATTTTCGGGCCTTATCATGGTCCCACCGTCACTTGAGCCACTGCCAAAAAGGGTATATCATGTACGTATGCCATTATCTAACCTCCGCAGTCAGTCTTCATTGCTTTTGGATTCACACCAGTGGTACAACATCACCAGTGTCCATTCCAGCGACCATTGGCTTGGGAGGGTGTGGCTCAGGCATTTCTCATTTTGGCTCCTTCCAACATGGTGCCTACTGTGAGAATACAGGTACCGATTTGGGGAGCGCGTGACTAAAGAGATTAACTCAGTCGTGCGCGTGATGCAACGGACTAATATATTCACCTAAAGAGATTAACTACATACGAGTAAGCAATCAGTAGATAGTGAAAGGCTAATAAACTCACCTCAGTCGTGCGCGTGATGCAACAGACTGAGGTGTTCGAGTACAAACTACACATCTTATATACTACACAGAAGGCTGTACTAGCTAAATCATATGCAAAGTTATGGGCACTGGAATACTGATGAAAGAACATACGCGAGAATGCTATGAACATCGCCCATATGATATGGCGTCGGCACACAATGGTGGCGCGATGGTGCATCAGCACTCCGGTAATCTGGTCGGTCCGGTGCCAGTCATGACTGTGCGCGCGCTTGGATTTCCAACACTCCCCCTCAAGCTGTGAGCAGTCTGGAATCGTCGACGAAAATCTTGATGGTATAACAGCGCACGTCCGAGTGTGATATGAACTGGCTGTTCTGTCCTTCCGTTGTCTTGTGAAATATTGCCCGGTGGAGGGCCCCAGTTGTCTGATAAAAAATGGGCAGTAAGCCCCTTACTACGCTCCCCCTCACACCCTTGTGCGATCGGCGTGTGTGTCTCCTTGCAGCGAATGTTGTTGACCTTGATTTTATCGACCTTCGACCTATTGATCAATTCGGTATCGACTTTGTGTCGAGCTCCCGTGAGTGTGATATGCCTGAAATGGCTACGCGTGTCCCTTGTGGTTATCTTCTCCATCTCGGCGTTTGTGGTCTTGCTACCCCACACAACGTGGTACGGTCCCTTTGAGATATTCGGTGCGTTTCCTAATGCGGCGCCCTCTTCCCCTTGAGTGATACTTGAAGTCATTGACGGCCCTTGCATATCCTCTTGACCTATCTGCGTGATGCTGTCCTCTGGCAGATCTGGTACCTGTGTGAGCCACAAACGTGATTCTCTCGATCCGTTTGGCACTCCAACAACCATGTCCGTGTTCCCAACCTGCAGTAGATCAACCACCTGTGTGATCCTCAAAAAATGCTTGCCCCATCTATTGGGCACTTCTTCAACCAAGTTGCCGATTTCCATCGCAACAAACTCTGGCCGATCTCTGGCTGTGCACAATCCGTTCGATGTATTGATGAGGTCTCTATACCTCCTGCGATGAGTTGGTGTGGTGTGATGACGCGCGATCCCCGGATCTGGAATTTCGATCTGGCTCGCCCCTGCGTGTTCACCCGTCGCCCCCAGAGCAACAATTCTAGAGTCCGCGGCAGGGTCCACCCAGTCAGCAGGTATCCCACCTCTGACTTCCAGCATTTCTGACACCTCCGCTGTTACAGTTTTACGACAGGATACCCGTTTGTTCGCCTTAACATTGGGGTCCTTAGTCCAACGGTTCATTTCCTTTCCCTTATCCTCATCCCCCGCCCCTCCACTATGGTATACGATTAGATCTCTCCATTTGTCTTCGTGTTCTCGACCTTTGGGTAACGCTTGTCTCCTAGGTCGTCCTGTAATACCGGCAACGTGCTGTACACGTGTTTGCCATGAGGCTTCTTTGCTTCTGCCTCATGGCCATTCCTGTTAATAGCTTACCTCGTGCTACGCCCAGGGCTAAGGGCGTTTCCCCATTAGGTCAACCCTTGTACCAGGGTTGAGGGTTTCCTTTATATAGTGCTTAGTCAGCATGGTCTGTGCGCCATGGCTGGTAGTATATAAGTAGTAGCACTTCCTGTAAAGTACCCTAAGCTTAATCTCACCGTTACATCGCCTAAGTGTGGGCTTGTAGCTTCTTGTGGCTTTCTCCTCATTCCGGTTGTCATACCCTGAGGAGCCCATCATCGTCGCTCCATCCTCACTCCGCCGCCGTGCCCTGAGGATTCCCTTCTTCCCATTCGACCTTCGATCATCGTCATTCCGGCACAAGCCCTTGACGATCACATCGCCCAACCACTGTTACGCTGATGGTAGTATTGATAGTGTTACGTAGTGAGCCAGTAGCTTCGAATGGCAGCAACTACGAGAGCGACAACAAGATACAGGACGCCAGTGAGAAGGACTGCTGAAGACAAGACAGCAAGAGCGACGTCTACTAGAATAGTTGCGAGAACGAAGACGGCGATAGTGATGAACGTGATGGATAGATGATGTGGTTGCCAAGGGCGTATGCCGGGATGACAACGGGCGATGGTTGAATGGCAAAGGGAATCCTCAGGGCACGGCGGCGGAGTGAGGAGGGATCCGAAGGCGATGGAGTCCTCAGGGTACGGCAACCGGAATGAGGAGAAAGCCACAAGAAGTTACTAGCCCACACTTAGGC
>JBBPJT010000878.1:0-13690 GCA_038088895.1 Xerocomus potaroensis
CATGACGTTAAAAGGCGCTCACCTAGTTGGGAGACTAGGTGTTGGTTTCGGACTCGCCGCCCTTGATGGGCACACCTCCGCCATGAGGATAAACTGCACCGTTGGCAGTGACGAACGTCAAACTGCTATCTCTTTCCCTCCTCCAACCGGACCGGATCCCTCGTAGCTGAAGTAGCAATGTCCCTGACCGTGAGGGCGTTGCAGAGCGTTGCAACTAACGCTACGACTTCCGACTCCCTATCCCCGCCCCGACCGTCGAACAACCTTGGATCCCCCGCCGCTACCAACGTAGTGCCCTTGACCGTGAGGGCGTTGCAAGGCCTACTGCCGTACCGCGGTCTCCCTGGTTTCTCCTCGCTCATCCCCGCCACGGGTCTAAACTGGCTTCCTTCCCGCCGCCCTTCCCCCCGTTCCGTCTTCCTTGTGGCTTGATGCCACCATCATGCTTCTCTTCTGCGGCTCTCCGCTTACCGTCTTCTCTTCTTTGTTCCACTCTTGTTCCGTTCCGTTTCCTTCTTCGATACCCACGCTCGCACTGAGCATAAAAGCTGGGATTGACGCCATCGACGACTCCTCATCCCGCATCACCATTCCCATCATGCATTCGCTTGCTGCCTTCCCTCCTAACCATCCCGTTCGTCGTCGTCTTATCCCGGTCCCCATCGATATACCTCCCTTCATCTCCCTTTACGACTTGAACCCGTACGACTTCTTTGTGTTACGACGTGAGCCAATAACCTCGAATGGCGAACACGACGAGGGCGACAATCAGATAGACGTAGAGGTATGTGATAGCGACAGCTAGAAGAGCGGCGGAGAGGACTAGGACAGTTCCTAGTACGACGACGACGGCGAAGGCGAGAATGGTGGTAAACCTTCAAGGGATATAATCCGGGATGAAGGGGATTGTAAACGGAAGTCCTCAAGGCTTAGGCAAGCGGGATGAGGTATAGCCACAAGAAGTTACAGGCCCACACTTAGGCGATGTAACGGTGAGATTAAGCTTAGGGTATTCTACAGGGAGTGCTACGCTATATATACTAACAGCCATGGCGCACAGACCATGCTGACTAAGCACTATATAAGGAATACCCTCAACCCTGGTACAAGGGTTGACCTAGAAAGGAAATGCCCATAACCCTGGGCTTCTACACGAGGTAAGCTTAGTAAACAGGAACGGCCATGAGGCAGAATAGAAGGAGGCCTCATGGCAAACACGTGTACGTGTTTGGTAATACAAACGGCATCACGCTAAACGATAAACGTGGTAAGCCGGACAACAATGGAAAGCATAACGGAATGCATCTAATCGTTAGTTCTAACGGGAAGGTAGGAAAGGGGAGCCATAGTTCTTCAGCGTATGTTATCGTCCTCGTCTAAGAACGTCAGAAAACTGTAACATCCTCCATCTTCACCAAGTTCAACATGTGATGGGGATATAACAATGTTCTTATTCGATCAAATGACCACTGGAAGGCTGCCTTCATCACTCCCTTCAAGCTTTTTGAACTAATGGTCATGTTTTTTGGTCTTTGCAACTCCCCCATGACTTTCCAAGCCATGATGAATCATATTTTCCATGACTACCTCACTGAAGGATGGCTCATCATCTACATGGACAACATCCTTATCCATTCCTCCGACTTAGCACTCCATCATCATCGCATGAGTCTCATACTTGACCAACTCCGCGCTCACTCTCTCTACCTGAAACTTTTGAAATGTATGTTTGATGTGGAGCAGATCAAATACTTGGGTATGATCATTGCACATCACAACGTGCATATGGACCCAATCAAACTCACTGCAATCAACCAATGGGCTCCTCCTCAATCAGTCAAAGGAGTTCATTCATTCCTCAGGTTTTGCAATTTTTATTGGAAGTTTATCCCAATCTTTTCTCTTATTGTGACTCCATTGCATCAGCTTACCAAGAAAAATCATCCCTGGGTATGGGATGAGGCATGTATGAATGCCTTCAAAACATTGAAAAAGATGTTCACCTCCACTCCCGTGTTATTTCTCCTGGATCTCCAGAAACTGTTCATGGTCATGACCAATGCCTCTCTTACAGCTACTGGGGGTGTACTTATGCAGCGCAATGTCAATGGCAACCTACACCCCTGTAGTTATCTTTCCCACACCCTTACCCCACAAGAGCGGAACTATGATATTTGTTACACATTTCGTAGTTTGTCAATGTTTGGCAATGAGGAAGAACTCCTAGTCTATGGATGAGACCTTAGGAGTGGACCAGGGGACTAGGGAACTACGTGTATTGCATAGAACTAGCTTAGCTTTACTAGTACATTGCACTATGTATATATAATGTCCCTTTGGCGAACAGACCATGCTGTGTAGTAGCTAAAAGTGGAACGTTGGAGAAGAGTCAAGGGGAAAGTGTGAGAGATATGGGGACATGAGGCAGTCAACGAATGACTAAGCCTGAAAGGGAGATAGCATCCAGAGAAGAAGTAGAGAGACTTATGTAAGCAGAACAAGAGAAAATGATGGCATACGTAGTGAACTGTAACAAGAGCTCCACAGTAGGTGAAAGTTCACCTGAACCTTTCGTTACTTATCCCCTATTCCTTGTCAATGTAAGCATAATCATCCAGATTGTTGTGCAAAATCTTCTCTTCTTCCTGCAAATATTGAGCATGCACCCGCTGTGGACATAGTTCTTCCCACACAAGGGAAAGGCATTCATGGCAGCCTGCTAGGCAGCAATGATAGAGGGGGCAAGGAAGTCCCCAATGTGATTTTGTGCAGTATGGGCATATGCTGGCGGGGCAGTTGTTGAGCAGATGACCTGGGGTGTATGCTGAGCATAAGGGACATTGGTGTGTGGGGCACCAAATCCTGAGGTGGGTATCTTTCTCCCCATACCATTCGCAAATGGAGAATGCATCAATGGTAGAAGATGTGGCGTGTGGTGGAGAAGATAAGTCAGGAGAGTCCTTCTTGGCGGACCATAGATTATATGCAGGGGAAGTCAGGAGACTGTATGGCGTCTGAAGAACTTGCTTCTTCTTTCCCTTCTTCTTTCGTTGTTTCTGGGCCAGTGGAGAGGGCATGGTCCAATCACGAGGGATAACAGGAAGAGGAGTAGGTACCAGGAGAGGTGATTCCTCTATCATGGTTGCGAGGGGTGGTGGGGTTGATGGTTCAGGAGACTGGTATGCTCCAGGTATGACGCCATCATCAGGAATTGACAAGGAGGAATCTAAAGGAACCAATGGTGGAGGGGAGTCAGCAAGGCCCAGCAGTTCTGGCGGGAAGACATCGACTGTGGAGATTCTTACAGGTCTTTCTCATGCCTGGAGATAAGTGTACCAGGCAGTAGGGTGTAGGGCACAGAGGAAGGGGCGGATGATAGGACTGATGAGGTCAAATGGCATGTCGTTGAGAACATACCCGAATCCTAGACGATAGAGGAGTTCAAGGGTCTGCCCTCTAGCCTGGGCGAGACAGGTAGTTTGTGTGGCGAGGAGCAGAGGGTGATCAGTGGAGGTAGCACTCACGAAGACCACTCGTAGAGTGGCTAGCATTAGATACACCTGGCAGGTGTCTTTGAGAGCATGGTCCATCAATCGTGATTCCATTGCTCTTGCCAGCAATGGGGCATCCTGTAAAATGGTGGAGAAGACAAGGGATCGGGTGATGTCGGGGAGGAAATTTAGTTGGATGGGGAATATGGCCAGGATAAGATGTGTAGACATGGTGGGACAAGGAGAAGCAGAGCAAACAGGAGGCATTTTGTTGGTAGAAGAAGAAGTGTCAAGACGTCAGAAGAGGGGGAGGATGATCGTTCAGTCCAATCCATGCACCCGTTTATAAGCGAGGAGGGTGGTCCATGCCCCTTTCAAGTTCTGTTCCAGTTCCCAGGTGTTTTCGGCCCAAGAATAGTTCTTCCATTTGATAAGGAACTTTCAGTTCTTCTTTCCTCCATTATAATCCAGGATCTGTTCTATCTCCCACACTTCTTCACCTTCGATTTCCAGGGCAGGAGGGCGCAAGACAGGTTTTCTGTATTTGGTGGTTTCATGATACAGGGTCAGGAGGGAGGCATGGAAGACATTATGAATTTTCCACGTTTTAGGAAGGCATAGCTGATATGCCACAGGGGAAATCACTTTTGAAATTTCAAACAGTCCTTCTCACAAGGGGTTTAATTTCCACCAAGGAGAACTGCAGTGGAGGTTCTTGGCTTCTAACCACACTTTATCACCTACCTGCCATGGTCAGAACTTGCTCCTCACACATTACCATATATGTTGTTGAGCCAGCTGATGCATGTGAAGGGCTTCTTCTCTGGCTTTATCCAAAAGCATAAGTCGTTCAGTCAGGGATGAAATGAAGTGGAAGTACACCAGGCAGCAATCAAGCCAATGTAAGGATATGGGGATATACGCACAAGACAGATGGATCAAGTCTGTGGTGGACGAAATGAGGTGGAATGAAAACTTAAAGTCATGCACTTGTGTAACTAGGTCAAAGACCCTAAGTTCAAGTGAACAAGACTGGGGAGTCTTGTCGCTCAGACCTTCGGGTATTTATATTGCAAGGATCCATGCACAGACCAAGCAGTGCTACCTTCTACATAAGACAGAATCAACAAGAGAGCATTACGCTATTGGCTACACTATTAATATACTAATACATGAGTAAGCGGAAGATAAGAGCAAGTTACGCTATTGGCTAATGAGCGTTATTTGGACTAGGATGAGTCATGCTGAGTCATGTGCAGCAGTGAGCAACTATTGCTATTGGCTAAGGCATTGTTCCTTACCAATCTGCAGCATGAGTTGTTACTGTCATTGGACGAGAGCTCCATGGCCTTGTAATGCACAGCATGTATTTCCAATAGGCTGAGTAATGTGCAGCCGAGTGATAAACGCCATTGGTCGATAAGCATAACGACTGAGTCATCAGGAGTTGAATATAAGAATAGCCCTTGTGGCTGAAGAAGGCTCCTGAGTCATACCACAGCCTTGCTAAATGAAGACAAAGGAGTCAAGATGAGTCAATTTCCAAAAGAGGCTGTATAGCCTTCACATGACCTGTGGAGATAGAAGTTCTGAAGAAGAAGGGTCATGTGATGTGGATCACAATTAGATTATATCTCGTGACTTCCACTGATAAGATCAAAGGGAAAACGAAAGGATAAGTGATTACTTAGCTTTACCATTAGGGTTCGCAATATGAGTGTACACCTCATGGAACGACAGGGTTCTGCCAGGGAATGCAACCACAACCTGCCTCTTGCCTTGCAGTAGGGTTCCCTGGAGAATACAACCAGATTCCATCCGTATTCGTTAGTTGGTAGCATTAGTATGCATTAGTATTGAACGTTGGAACTTTATCTTAGTGACAATAATGGACATTTGTGGCAATTTTCGTAACAAGGGATGGAAGAAAGGTTTTGCCCAAGGAAGGGTAAGCCCATAGTTCATATCCAAGCATAAGGGAAAAGGGGGTTGTCTTCATTGTCAAGTGAGTGGACAAATTGTGAACGAACTGAGCCATGGGTAACAGGTCGACCCACATTGATGGATTGTTTTGATAGAAGAGGTGGAGGTAAGTTTCTAACTCCTGGTTCACCCATTCTGTTTCGCCATCAGTTTGAGGGTGATATGCCAAGGAGAGAGCCACATCATACTGTAGGAGGTGGGCAAGCTCTCAGGCAAAGGCAGAGGCAAATTGAGGTCCTTGATCTGAGATCATTCTGTCGTGGAGGCCAACATGTGGAAAAATGTGGGTGAAAAAGAAATGGGCGATATCGGCAGCGTCACTCAATTTCAAACAAGGGATGAAAAACACCCCCTTACTAAGGCCATGGTCGATCATGACCAAGACGGAGTTGAAAGACCTGACAGGAGGAAAACCAGAAACAAGGTCAACAGAGAGTTGTTGGAAAGGACAAGTGGAAGAGGAGGTGAGGGGAGAGAGGGGTGGAACGGTGGAATGGGTGTTAACCTTGCTGGACTGGCAAAGGGGACAACCGAGAACAAAACATTGGATGAAAGAGGCCATGGCGGGCCACCAATAATCATGCTGGAGGAGAGTGTGTGTGCAGAAGATCCCACCATGGCCACTGGCGGGAGAAGAGTGGATGGAGGAAACAAGGGAGGAACGGGCAGAAGGAGGAATGTAAAGGTGGTGACAATAATAGAGGCAACCATCGTTGGGAGAGTATGACCAGTTGAGGACAGAAGAGTGGGAAAAGAGAGGGACACCACATTGGAGATGGGAACAGGCAGAATGGACGAGCAAGTCATGGAGAGAGGAAGCCCAGATGGTAGAGAGAAGAGAAGAGTCAATCCAGGCAAGGAAAAGATTGGGGGAAAGAAGGTCGACATCAGTCATGCGGGAGAGGGCATCTGCAGGGCCCATGGCAGTGCTGGGACGAATGACAAATTTCAGGTCAAAATCCTGGAGGAAACGCATCCAGCAGGCTTGATGGTGGGAGAGATGTTGAGGTTGGCGGAAATAGGAGAGGTTCTTATGATCAGTGTGCACCTCCACAGGACAGCCAGTTCCTTGTAGATAATGACGCCATTCAGTGAGGGCATGAATGACTGCCAAAAGTCCTCGATCATAAATATCATAGTTCCGTTCTTGTGGGGTGAGAGTGTGGGAAAGATAGCTGCAGGGGTGCAGGTTGCCATTGACATCGTGCTGCATGAGGACTCCTCCAGTGGTGGTGAGGGAGGCATCAGTCATTACAATGAACAGTTTCTGGAGATCTGGAAGGAGTAAAACAGGAGCAGAGATGAATGTCATTTTCAATGTTTGGAAAGCACTTGTACACGTCTCATCCCATACCCAGGGATGATCTTTTTTGGTCAGTTGATGAAGAGGAGCCACAATAAGAGAGAAGTTTGGGATAAATTTTCGATAAAAATTGCAAAATCCGAGGAAGGAGTGCACTCCTTTAACTGATTTAGGCAGTGCCCACTGATCAATGGCAGCGAGTTTAACTGGGTCCATGTGTATGTTGTGATGTGCAACTATCATGCCCAAGTACTTGATTTCCTTCACATCAAAGGTACATTTTGAAAGTTTCAGGTAAAGGGAGTGGACCTGGAGTCAGTCGAGCACAAGGCTTGTATAATGGTGATGGAGCGCTAGATCAGAGGAATGGATAAGGATGTCATCCATGTAGATGATGAGCCATCCTTCGGCAAGATAGTCATGGAAGATATGATTCATCATGGCTTGGAAAGTCGTGGGAGAATTGCAAAGCCCAAAAAACATCACCGTCAGTTCAAACAGCCCAAAGGGAGTGATGAAAGCAGCCTTCCACCTGTCTTCTGATTGAATAAGAACATTGTTATACCCCCATCACACATCGAACTTTGTGAAGATAGTGGACTCTTTTAGTTGATCAATTAGTGAGGAAATGCAGGGAAGAGGGTATGCATTTTTGACGGTATGTTTGTTCAGATACCAATAGTCCTGGCATGGTCGTAGATCCCTTTGTTACGGTTTTGCCTGCACCTGCCTGCAGGCATCGACACTCAGTGTTGCGCTCTTCAGGCCTTGAAGGTCACTCTTGGACGGGATCAAGCCATAATGAAAGAGTAGCAAGAGGAAAGAAGATGGATTGAATAATGCCTAAAGCTAGGCAAGGTACAAGCAGGGAACCAACATTAAAGCTGAAACTTAGGGTTTCAGCACTACTGGTATCTACCTTATATACCTACTAGGGACGTGCACAGACCATGTTACCTAATGTGCTACATATAGAAATACCCTAAACCCAAGGGTAAGCCCTAAGCCCTAGAAGCAAGAAGCACACCTCGTGGTGGAAGCAAAGAAGGCCACGAGGACAGTAGAAGCGTGGCAAACACGCTGTGTGGCATCATAGAAGAACGGGGTCAAGGGTACACCCGTTCAGGACAGTGAGTCATAATGGTCGAGTCATCGTGACTCGACAGACGGTTTCCATAACGGTATGACCCTAGTGTGGCAACTAGTCATACGGCGAGAGGTGGGAGTGAAGGGAGGGGATGACGGGAACTCCATGGACATTAACGTTGACCCCAATACTAGGGGTCAAGACCCAAAACTGTAACACCCTTGTTTTCTTTTGTACAAAGAAGAAAGGAGATGCTTGTGGGGATTTAGATGGAACAATCCTTCCAGCTTGCAAATTTTCATCAAGGAAAGTTCGACAGGCAGTCTGTTCTGCAGGGGTGAGATGATAGTTTTTTGCTACCCAAGGGATGAAGGTTGGAGTTAGAGTGATTGCATGATCAAAAGGTCATGGAGGAGGGAGCTGTCCAGGTTGAGGTGTGGCAAACACATCTTTGTACATATGAAATCTCAGCAGGAGTTCAATGGTCCTTTGTTCCATCTGTTGCACAAGAGTTGTGGCAAGAGTAACTTTTCATATCTGCTCTTCTTTGGCAAAACATTTCTTCCATAGCTTTCCAAGTTTTTGGTTGGTGTTGGTGGTGAGGTATTGTACAGCTGTATCAGGCAAAGCGATGGCACCCGTGGTCCAATCAATTGTAGGGTTTGATTTCCTGAGCCAAGGTAGCCCTAAAATTACTTGTTCTTTTCCTAGTGCAAGGACTAAAAACGTCCAAGGGTACACTTGTGTCCCTATTTTCATAGTGAGCGATACCTGATATCTAATGACATTACTCTGATTAATTGTTCCATCCATGTTTTGGGTGATTCGGGGTGTGACGAGTTTTTCAAAGAAGAAGCCATTTTGTTGCGTGAATGTTTCATCGATGAAACTTCCGGTAGCCCCACTGTCTACCAGAGCTTGGGTGTCGACTTTTGTCAGCGAACTGTACAATTTCAGGGGAAGACACATAGAAGATTCATTGGATCCTGTCTGATGTACAGCTGCTACAATGTCAATAGGGAGAGAAGAGATTGACTTCAGTTTCTCCTGTTTTAAAAATCCTTTCCCCTTGTCGTTGCCAATTCCATCCGAGCCACTTCTTCAGTTTCGTTATTTCCTTCATAACATGCAGTCAATACTGCAAAAATCTGTTCTGCCATTGTTCCATGTTCAACAAGTTGGTTTATATACTGATCTAGGGGCAAAGGTTCCACTTCAACGTGTACTGCTCGGATTGGGGTTGGTCGAGGGGTGGGCCTTGGGTTGGCACTGCTAGGGATGTTCACAGATGTGGAAGGGGAAAAGGGGTTTCGAGAATGGAATAGGTTGGTAGAGCGAGGGTTGGTTCCTTGTCTTTGTCCTTGATGGTTGCTCACTCAACATCCTATCCGATGACAAGTGAAACACCTATTTTCATGAAGGTGTTTGGCATAGTTTGCAGGGGTCATAGTAACAGCATCTACGTCCATGGCATTAGGATCCCTAGTATGCCTTCCAAGTCCCAACTGGAGAGATCCTCCAGCGTGGATAGCTCTGATCTGTTGTTGTTGTGTATGAAATTTGACAGCAGCAGTAACCCATTCGGTGAGAGTATTGGGGAGGGTCCCCATGGACAAGATCATCTGGCTGATCTGGGGATCTAATCCTGCCGCAAAGGCATCAATTAAGGTGTTTTGATCAGTTACTCTGCTTCACACTGCATGTAACTGGAAATCTGCAAGGTAATTCTGGAATTCCTCATCTCAATCCTTCAAGTTTTGTCACATGGCTAACAGCTTTCAATGCGCTTCTTCCTTAAAGTTATAAGGGTAGAAGGTTTTGTTAAAATCCCCCATCATGAGTTCGTAAGTCTTTTCGTCGTCAGGGATAGTTTCGTCATTGAGGCAGTAGTACCACTTTTCTGCAAAGGGGATTCCACATCCCTTTGTCAACTTGCTTAAAGTTATAAGGATCTTTGGACTGTCATATTCATAATGGCAGGGGTTTAGTTTAAAATAAGCGGCCATTGCTTGGCCCCAGTGAATGGCGTCTTTTGTTTTGCCAGAGAAGGCCTCCAGAAGACCAGCCTTTGACTCTGCTGGTAAGGGAGGAAGAGCTGGAAGTACAGGTGTGATATCGCCAAGCAGAGCAGGTGTTACGGTTTTCATATCACAGATGATGTTTTCTTGGAGTTTTCTTATCTTCTCTATCAATGACACATGTACATTTCATTCTTCTTCTGGACGCTCTTCTTTTTCTAGGCTTAGGTCATTCATTGACCGCCTCATGTCCCCATACTTCCCACATTCTGCCCTTAGCCCTACCCCAAACATTCCTCTTTTAGCTTAGCATAGCTTGGTCCATTTGCCAGAAGGACTAGTATAAATACTTAGTGATATGTACTTGTAGACCAAGCTAGTTCTACACAATCATACGTAGTTCCCTAGCCTCCAGAGTCCTCCCTTAAGGTTGATATATTCGACTAAGGGATCCCCATCATCCATTGAATGTAACGACTATGTAAAAAGCATAACAAAGAACTAGCTTCCCACTAGCTGAACGCTAGCATCACTTCAGCCATTCCTCCTCGACGATTCTTTGCACCCCCTCCCTCTGCGTCTTCATCTGAGGAAGACGAGATGTCCTTACAGCAATACTCTTCTGCCAAAGACACTCCTCTTATTCCCCCTCCCCCACTACCTGCCATGAACGACCCCGCTGCTCCTGCCCCCCTCCCTCCCCTGATTGCTGCTCCCCAAGGACCAATCCCTGCCAAATCCAAAGCAGGGTTACCTGCTGACTTCTCTGGCGAAACAGACGATGCCATTCAATGGAGTCTGGCCATGGTGGCCTATTTTTCACTCAACCCCCAACACTATGTCTACGATGGACCAAAGATGTTGGTCACACTGAGCAAGTTAACGAAAGGACAAGGAAGGTCCTTTGCTGAAAAGTGGTATCATATCCTTGGAGACAACACTATTCAGGATGAAGATAAGATGTATGACTTGTTGATGAAAGATTTCAGCAAGACATTCTACCCTTACAACTTTAAAGAAGAAGCATGTCGAAAGTTATTAGCAACCAAGCAGAACCTGTGTGATCGGGATGCAGGGTTCCAGACTTATCTCACTGATTTCCAGCTTCACACTGCATGAAGTGGCATCTCAGACCAGAACACCCTTATTGATGCCTTTGCAGGAGGATTAGACCCCCAAATAAGTCAAATGATACTCTCCATGGCAGATCTCCCTGCCAGCCTAGAAGAATGGGTGAAAGCAGCATCCAAATTCCATGCACAGCAACAACGAATTAGGGCCCTCTATTCTGGGGGGACATTACAGTGGACACAACAGAGTGGGGGAAGGCAAGACCCCAATGCTATGGATGTTGGCACAGTGACCCTTACCCCTGCAAATCATGCAAAGCATCTAAGAGAAAATAGGTGTTTTGTTTGTCATAGAATCAGATGCCGGGCTAACATACATCGAAATGGTGGAGAAAGGAGGACCCCTCCTCAAAGCAACAACCCTTTCCATCGAATTCCTACCTCCACGCCCTCTACGACACCCACTAGCCAAGCAGGGCCCTCTACAATTCGGCACCTTCCAGTTTGCACGATTGCCACCAATACCACTCTGGATAAGTCGACCCCCATCCCCACCAAACTCGATCATTTCATCGCCCAATTAACTGAACAAGGAACCACCGCCAATCAAATTCACGCTGTCCTAGAAGTGTGTTATATGGATAATGAGGAAATTGAAGAAGTAGTGCGAACTGAACTAGCCAAAGCAAAAGGGAAGGATTTTTAGCAAGGAAGAAAGGATCATCAATCGCCTCTCTTCCCGATATTATAGCAACTGTACATAAGACCGGAACTACAGAGAAATCTATGCATATCCCCCTTTATCTTTACAGTGCTACCAAAAAGATTGATACCACCACCCTTATCGACAGCAGGGCAACAGGAAGTTTTATTGACGAGTCCTTTGCAAGAAAACATCAGCTACCATTATGGAGGTTGACAGAAACCCGGATCGCTCAAAATGTGGATGGAACAATTAATAAAAGCAATACCATTCGATATAGCATCTCAATTGCAATACAAATCGGGACATGGGTAAAACCATGGACATTCCTAGTCTTGACCATACGACAAGATCCTATCATTTTGGGGCTGCCTTGGCTACAGAAAGCAAATCCCCTTATCAATTGGGGACAAGGAACATTCGCCCTACCTGGATGGCCCATGACAGAGGAAGACGAAGAAGTTAATCACCTGTCAACCAACGTCGATCAAAAGTTGGGAACCCTCTGGAAAAAGAGATATTGAATGGATGAAATATTCCACATAACGCTAGCCACTCAATTAGCACAAGAAAAATCCCCCGGTCCCACTATAGAACTTCCCACAACTTTTCAAGAATACAAGGACGTGTTCAGCGAAATCAAAGAAGGACAACTACCTCCTTCCCAGCCATTTGACCACATGATTACTCTGACTCCAAATTTTGTTCCGAAAGTAGAGAAGGTTTATCCCCTTAACCCAAAAGAAAAGGAAGCCTGCCAAGCTTTCCTTGAGGAAAATCTGAAGGCCAGACGAATCGTTCCTTTGTCCTCTCCCCAAGCCTCTCCCTTCTTCTTTGTTCCAAAGAAAACTGGAGATCTTTGCCCGTGTCAAGATTACCGTTATTTAAATGAACATACAGTGAAGAACACCTATCCCCTTCTGCTAATTTCGACGTTAGTCAACCAGCTCAGAGGGTCCAAAATCTTTACCAAGTTTGATGTTTGCTGGGGATATAATAACGTCCTCATTCACCCTGACGATCGATGGAAAGCTGCATTCATTACCCCATTCAGCCTCTACGAACCAACCATCATGTTCTTTGGCCTTTGCAATTCTCCAGCCACTTTCCAGGCTATGATAAACCACATTTTCCAGGACTACCTTGCTGAAGGGTGGTTAGTCATTTACATGGACGACATCCTTATTCACTCCCCTGACCTGATCCTTCACCACCATCATACCCGCCTGGTATTGTCCCATCTCTGGGAGCATTCCCTCTACCTCAAGTTATCCAAGTGCGTATTCGATGCAATGGAGGTGGAATATCTCAGGATGATAGTGTTGGCTGATCACATCCAGATGGACCCTACGAAGCTCTCCACCATTCAAGACTGGGAACCCCCCAAGATGATCAAGGGGATCTGATCCTTCCTGGGGTTCTGTAACTTCTATCGGAAATTCATCCCGAACTTTTCTCAGCTCGCCGCCCCACCCCACACTCTTACAAAAAAGGATACTCTCTGGCAATGGACACCCGCTTGTGCAACTGCCTTCTGCTCACTGAAGGATTGCTTTATGTCTTCCCCAGTTCTTATGCTCCTGGACCTCACAAAACCTTTTCTCGTTATGACCAATGCTTCACTCGTCGCCACTGGCAGAGTTCTCATGCAGCACAATGGCAATGGGGACCTTCACCCCTGTGGCTATATCTCTCACACCCTCTTCCCCGCAGAGCGGAACTATGATATTTACGACCGGGAACTCTTGGCCATTCTCCATGCTCTTGTAGAATGGCATCACTACCTTCAGGGGATGGGCCACCCAGTCGAGGTCTATACCGACCATAAAAACCTCGCCTACTTCCGTCAGCCTCACTGTTACACTTGGCCTGAGTAAGGACGAGTGTAGCCCTTGAAAAGGGGATCGGTGTTACAGTTTTCTGACGTCTTAGGGAAACTACGATTTACGATGACGACTACGGGTTCCCTTTCCTACTCCCCCGATAGAACTGACGATTAGATGTCTTCCTTATGTCCTTCTTGGTTGTCCGGCTT
>JBBPJT010000879.1:0-13670 GCA_038088895.1 Xerocomus potaroensis
ACATGTCGTGCAAGTAGGGCGACCAGTCTTCATAGTAGAAGCGAATGACACGTGGCGCAAGGAGTTCTTGCAGAGTCCACCCCCGCGTCATCCAAATGCTCCTTTTTAATCCGCCGGGAATCAACAAGGGCGGGACACCCGAAAGGTAGACGATGGTAGCTGCCGAATTGCGATACCAGTGAAACATCAAGTTGATGGATTTCTCAAACTCGACGTCCTTCTCTTTGTTGATACAACACGTATCACTCCAAGCCCATCGAACTCTGGCATCGCGTGCCACGCAGCAAAATTGTTGGAGTTTTGTGACGGCGGGGGTGGCATCCAGATCGAATATGTTCTGATCCTGAACGTCGGCCAGTTCGAGCTCTACAGCTTCCCATCGGTGAGAAAGCATCATATACTGAAAAAATTCCTTGGTGACCGTCTCGATATGCTCGAAATGTAGTTGGGTGGTCATAGAGGACACCATCTCATGAAAAATAGGATCTTCTCTGAAGATACTCCTTCGTTTTTCGCCGTTGCATAACCGCCCGCTTGTGGTATCAATGAGGCGAAATGGCGAATTGTGGAGTGAATTTGCAACGACTTCTAAGATCACTTTCGTCGTATCCGACGGATCGACATAATTTCCACGCAGTTCTACAAATTTAAGCTCAAGATGGTATTCGAATATGACTGATCAACGATAACGCACGTCGAACCTCTGGGTCAGGTGAATTGTCCAAGATCGAGATCATCGTCTTCAGCGCTTCAATCGCATCCTCGTAGCGCTCCAATTCGTGTAGGGCCGCATGTCTTCTCTCGTAACCCCATGGGGAGGAAGGGTGTGATCTGATTGTCTGATGGAATGTTTGAAAGAAGTGCAGACCGGGCCATCGGTACACACACCTCGTCCGCGTCCCCCAAGGCGTCCGCCCACAAGCATAACGCTGCTCGGGCCTTGCTTCGCTTCATGAACAGCGTCGGGGCTGGTAGCCCTTCTGGACGGATTTCCAACGCTGTCGAGTATCGCGCAACGGCGATGTCGTAGCCCTTGTTCTCCATCGCTATGTCACCTTGGCTCTCCAACGCCTCTATACATCGATACTTGAATGCTGATGATAAACATCCGAGTTAGGTATTGTGACTACAATTGGATTAGGCCCAACTGCTCACACACGAGCCAATCGCGCCATTCACGTCGCAGTTTCATTTCGTCTCTGAACTTGCTCTCCATCTCTCGGAGAGCATCCAGTGCACTTTGTACATGTCCCGCGGCGTGGCAGGCCTCGCATAGTTGTTGACTGATTGCGAGTCCCAGGCCGTCAAATACCCATCCATAGATCTGTTCGGGGATCTCGATAGACACTCTCAACGGGTCCGCGAGAAACTCACGAGAGAAATAGTGTGTACTTCTGGGCATGGGCCAGACGGGCAGACATCACGTGCTTGCACGAGCAATGGTATCGACTCGTGATTGTTTATAGCATCTGCCGCGAGGAGAGCATACATCTTTGCCTAGACGTATGTGTTGAGTGCCGTGCACAAAACGATAACGGGGTCCGTAGTCACTTGCCTGAACGAAAGCGCAAGGTCGTTTGATGCATGGGGAACTAGTCATCAGGTTATCTATACTCTGGATTGCTTCGTCACGGCGACCGGCATCGAACAAGGTGACCGCCTAGTATGTGGCGCTAATGTAGCGACCATTTGATAGACATGGATGTTTGCCCACCTTGATGACGCTGACAAAGTCTTTTTCTGCTTGATCACAGTCTCGGAGGGCAGCGTTGAGCGTCTCTGTCGCGTCGTTGTAGTGTCCTTGGCCACACTGTATCGTGCTCATTGCGAGCTGGGCCACGAGCGACGGTTTGACACGGAGCGACTTTGATAACACTCGACGTTAGCAAGCAACCAGGGTGTCAATAGGAATGCGACATTACTGAGCGCGCATCGTCGAACGCGTCATCCCATTGTTTCAGTCGCGCCAGGACGAGAGCCCTGTTAGCAAGGTGATAATGTAACGGACCCGACCTGCGCTCAATCTCGTGTGACAAAATTTGCTCAGCTCTGGCTAGGTCGGCCGTTTTCCACAACGCATATGCTTTGTTGCTGATTTCGGTTAGCTGTAGTACGCGGATGAGATCGCGATCAAGACTCGATCGATTGTGACACTCACGACAGGATGCGAGTCCGTGTGCGTCAGGGGGATAAACAAAGACTAAGAGGCATCGTAGTCAACGGCAAAGAATTCGTTTAAAAGAAACTGACGTGAGTGAAATAAGTTGTTGGGAGGGTCTGCCGGAGATCTTGAATATGTATTTTCCTGTTTTTGGTAGCGCTCATGAGATGCCTGTCGTCGGGTGAGAGTTCGGCATCAAGGACTCCGCTAGGATGTTCGAGAATTCCAATCACAGAAAGCGTATGTGCATCCCAGATTTTCATGCAACATTCTGAATTCGAAGCAGAGAGGATGAACTTGCCATTGTTTGAGAGACGGAGAACGGAAATCGAATCAGAGTGGCCTCGCCGCTTGGGCGTGACAAGCGTCGATCTTGGGACGTCGAAGCACATGATCGACCCTCCACAACAACCAGCGAAGAGACGATGGCCATCGTTGGACCAAACAAGTGAGCACACATGATTGACAGTAGGAAAGCATGCTATCGATTGATGGCTGTCGCCACAAACGGCCCAGACGTGGACGGTAAAATTGCTCCCGGCGGTGGCGAGACGGTCTCCATGAAGCGAGAATCGGACAGACAAGACAGATCTTCCTTGTTGGAAGGGACCCGCGAGACATTGTCCCGTTTCCAGGGACCAAACGATCACCGCCCCGTCACCCGATCCACTTGCCAGTTTCAATGTGTCTGGTGATATGTCGAGTGCAGTAATTTTCTGTTCGTGCGCTTCGGCAGTCTCTGTCACACTCTGGCCAGCTGTCACGTCCCAGGCTGCGACCCTACGACCGTCAGGCCCAGTGAATATGATCCACTTGCCGTCCTTTGAGATGGCTTGGGGTTTAATCCCATTTCCGCAACGGGCAAGGGTCTCCACCTGTGTGGCACGATCGATCCTACACTGTCGAACTGTTCCGTCTTCGCCAACTATTGCAATATTCTCGCCATCTGGTAGGAATCGAACCAAAGATACTGCGCATTCGTGAGTATAAATGTGGCCCTGTTCTGGGACAATGTCTGGCGATCAGAAAAATGTGCCTAATAACTTGGGTCACCATGGTGTCCTGTCAGTCGTTCCATCGTCGGACCGTCCGCTTGGAGTGCCGAAATCGTACCACGATCGCCACTACGCTGTTGTTCTATGGACGTTTCAGTTCATCAGTCGCATTATGGACTAGGGTTTATCAATAGCATACCTTGGACTGGCGATGTGCCTCTCGAGCGCGACCGTGGAAACTGTAGCAAGTCGGACCACATGGAGACATGGGCGTGCTAGTACGTTCAATGGTGATCACTAAACGTGCAGTCGCACCCGACGTTGGATGGTCGAGGAGCACTGCCCACTTTTCGTTGCTGTGATGGCAGTCAGGACCAACTTTAAGGGAGCGCTCGTTTCAGGAGTACCGTCAGTCAAGGTCCGCAGCGCTTCGTTCAACGAGATCGCAAACTAGCAAAATGACCAAGTGAAACTGCAACCGAACGCCTCAGCTTTGAATAGACTCTAGATACAATAAAATGGCGCCGAGTTGAGTCGTGGCAGGTTATCACAATCAAGCATATTTAGGGAGACAGGAGAACATCATCGGATCACTGATCGTTCAATAAGCCCGTTTTGCGTCACAAACGTAGACCCAACTTTTATTACGACTCGAAGGAAGGCCCCGTTTGACCGGTCGTTGTGGGCGTTGCGTGAGGGTAACGACCGTGGGTGACGATGGCGACATCTGGAGTCATTCGGAAGCTACGACGAAGCGAAGCAACCACTTTTTCCTCAGCTCGGCGTCGGGCCCGATTACTCCAACCATGTCTGGCTCTTACTCGTCCACCATCAACGATCTTATCGCGGGCAGCTTCGGAGGGGCCGCTCAGGTGCTGGTCGGTCAGCCACTGGATACTATCAAAACCCGTGCACAAATCGCACCCGGTCCGTTGTCTTTTCTGTCTTTTTTTGGCCTTTCCATTTATCTATGGCCATTCTCGCGCGCATAAACACAGAGGGAATGTTTGTGAGTCGCATATCATTCCAGTTCTTCGCTTCTTCACACGCTAGAGTTGGCGAGAGCCCTAATTTATTTTTTGAGTGGTAGAAGGGACCCATGGATATCCTCGTGCAGACAATCAGAAAGGAGGGCTTTTTTGCATTGTACAAAGGTCTGCGCCTCTGAATTCGCGTGTATCTGCACTCAATACGCGCTATCCGTCCTCACCGATCACATACGTTCGTCCTGTAAACGCCATATACCCTTAGGCATGGCCAGCCCTCTACTTGGCATTGCCGGAGTGAATTCCCTACTCTTCGCTGCCTATGCAGCGTCGAAACGAGTCGTTTCGCCCTTCCCGGACCTGAGTATTCAGCAGATTGCGCTTGCGGGTGGCATGGCTGGTGCTGTAAATGCTGTTCTCGCCAGCCCTGGTGGGGATTTTCCCTCGATTTCGTTGACCTATCCTTATTGGAACCGATAGTCGAAATGTTTAAAGTGAGAATGCAGGGTCAGTATGGTGCTGCAACAGATAAACGGCTTCGGGATATCGCCAAGGAGATGTGGAGAGAATGGGGCTTCAAAAGAGGGATAATGAGAGGCTATTGGGTGAGGCTAGCGTTAAATCCATCTCGGCATGTTCACTCCAATGTTTCATATACCTAGGTGACTGTAGCAAGAGAGATTCCCGCATATGCCGGGTAAGTGGCGGATGTTTTGTCGTGCACAGAAAACCTGAAGATAGCCATCGCTAGCTTCTACTCGGGTGAGTGCGTCTAGAATGTTGCTGGTACTCACGAACATACGTTAAATATTTGTTTTGTACATTTCTGCTTGTTTTACGCAAAGCATTCGAGTTTTCAAAGCGACAATTCCAAGGGATATATGGCCAACAAGTACCCGTGTGGGCACTCCTCGCGAGCGGGTCGACTGGAGGGGTCTGTCTAGCTTCCATAACTCACATTCAATCTGTCTAATCGTCCATCTGGCATAGATTGCATATTGGCTGTCATCTTATCCCCTTGGTATAATCTAGTCTTTTGCCCCAGTTTCTTGTTCTCCGACCCACTATTCACCCAGACGTTGTCAAATCGCGTATACAACTGCGCTCCACACCTCCGACGTCACGTCCATGGACATACATCATCGAAGAACTCGCGGCAGTCGTCTCTGAGGGCGGGGTGTGAGTTTCATCCTCTGATGCTGTCTCTCGGGACTGGCATTGATCAAATGGCCGTACTTTTCCAGTAAAGGTCTGTTCAGGGGGTTGAGTCCATCACGTGAGTTCGATCGCCGACAACGCGAATGACATTCCTCTCACTCTCACAACTATCTCTGCCTTTGCAGTACTCCGAAGGTAAGCTTTCCCTGGCGCGCTAACTACGTCATGGGTGTCACAGTTTTCTGTTTAGTATACCGGCTGCTGGAAGTACGTTTGCAGCGTACGAATTAACGCGGGGTGTGTCATTATTCTTTTCTCAGCTACCCGTATGCTCGAATGTGACAACGCGGCTCAACGTTCACTTACTGGTTCTGCAGAGTTCTTGAAAGAATCGACTGGCGCATGATCTTGAATCGTACCGCCAACTGATGGCAGAGTCATAGATTGCTGGTATATACGTATATACCGCACGCGTCTTGTAAATCCTGGGAATCCCAGGAGTTACATTCGACTAAAAATGAATGAATGTATCCCATAGCATATGCTGGACATGCGCATGTGGTGTTAACACAGATGTACGTGTAGAAGATGATATCCGTTACGCCCACAGATGTCTCTTTTTTACCTCATTTGTGCTCCTTTTCTCGTCCTATTCGCCGAATCATGACGATGTCTGGTCTTTCGAACGAAACGCGCCATCGCCAGATTGACCTGTGTCGGTGACCGTCCCGCGCAATATCACAGGTCTCCAGGACACCTATGGGGATACGGCCTTAACAACGTCCCTCAGGAAGCGCGTTGTGTGCCATCCGTCCGTGTTTTTGTGTTTACTTACCCCCGTCCAGTTTGTTGGTGTCCTATCTGGCTTTTGTGTCCAATGTCTCATTCGTATTTGAAGACTACACTTGGTCACATATACCATGGCTTTGCCCTTCGACGCAGATACCCCTTAATGCCAACATCTCCGGTCAAACTGCGGGTGGTCCGGTCTTCGATATATCACAAGCCCCCCTTGCGGTCAGCGCCGAGTTCTATGAACGCATGTGTTCTGGCCCAGATATCACCCCATACGTGCTTACTTCGGCCAACGCCCCAAACGACGGGGACGGTGCGGATATTATCATCTATTGGCAAGCGTAATCAGGGCGAGTGAATGCGCAATGCATCGAGGTCGTGTCAGGGATCGATGATCACACTACTTGGTACTCTTGCGAGCATCCTCATAATGCGGCGATATGAATAATATACTGAAACTAGGGAAGTGTTACATTGTAGCTACCTAGTTATAAAGACTCGACCCTATAATATTATGTAAGTACTGTACAGTTAATATACAACCATGCCCATCAGACGAGGCAAAACCCTATGCCCAGAATGACGTAGTACGACATCATAGTGATGTCACTATTAACGGGCTCTTGACTAAGGTGATGCTTATCACCTAATAAGACTGGTCTAGATATACACATGTCTGGTGTCCATACTCGGTATTGGACCGAAGTACTCCATACGACTAAATATGGTAACAGTATGAAAAAGGAAAAGATCGTCCATGAAAGTTCCTTTCATTACCCTCTTTCCATGATTGATGTCTTAGCAATCGCATCTTCGGCAATCTGGCTCATGCCTTGGCTATCTGCCTTGATCAATGGATTGAGTTCAACATTAGGAAAATTCCTAAATAAGGAGAAAATGTACTGGAAAGCTAAACTACAATGTTCAATGTTCGTACCCTCTTTCCAGAGTACTAGTACCACCCTCTTTCCAAGGGAAAGCTACCACCCTTCTTCCAAGGTGCTGGTACTACTCTCTTTCCAAGGGAAAGGTACTACCTACTACGATAATTTAACTATAGTCTGTGATACCCCCTTTCCAGGGTACTGGTACCACAAAAGAAAGAGAAAAGAGAAAAGAAAGAAGAAAGAAAAGAATGGTCGATGTATTGCCAACAACTGCATAAACGAAAAGAAAAAGAAAAAAGAATGAAGAAAACAAGAATGGCGAGAAAAGTGTAGGTAATTAGGATATCCCAAACACTTCATGTTCATATTATTGTCGTTATTAAGGGGGATATTCTTGGGAACACATCGTGGTCGTTCACTGTACTTGAGTTACTCGCTCTTGTTGCCTGGCTAGGTTACATGGTCATTCACCATACGCCTGGCTATTTCACTCGTTTCTTTATGGTTCACTCCCATTCCCTTACCCTCTTTCCTCTATTCATGGTCCCTGGAATCGGACTTCGAGGAAGGAGATGAATGCTCGCACGAACTTGCGGACAGTGGTGATCTGCAAGGAAGCCGCCACGACCAAAGGGAAGCAGAAAAAAAAGTAGGGCAAAAACTCAATTAAGAGCTCGCCTGAGGGAATAAACTTGTGGAATCACCCTCGTGGGATCATCCGGAAAGATGGAATCCGCCCTAAGGCTTCATCCGAAAAGAGAGGGGACTGCTCAATTTACTTCTCGAGAGCTAGAGTATGTCGGTTTATCCACATGACATGGTGGCCTAAAATAAAAAACTGGTGCTTGGTTTACTCTTATCTCATGAGCTGGAGGAATACCAACTAAAAAACTATTTGTGATCTGGGATGAAGGCCATCTTTGAACTGGATCGTCCGGCCCCAACCATTTCCAAGAGTTGCTAAGGGGGCACCAGAACCATAGATCTTACACAGTTCGGCCTGGGATCTGATGTGGGAAGTTTGTGGCTACTATCTCCGAACTGGAGACACTTGAGCGGATTTAACAATGCCCCAGCCATTTCTGAAACGAAGTGGAAACTTGGCGGCACCAAAGTGAACGAGTGCAACCAACCTAGAATCCAAGAGTTAGTAGTAAGTCTGTGACTATAACAGCCACAGCCTGTAGTGGGCGTAAAACGAATGAGCCCGTCGTAAAAGGGCGGATGAGTGAGTGTGAAAATATACCGAGTCCTTGGGGCGGTTGTCAAGCCCAAGGATTACCCGCTAGGCGTGAGTTAAGCTAGTGGGTGGAGAAGAGAGAATACCGGCAGGGCGTAGTCAAGCCTGTCGGTCGTCCAACAGACGGGGATTAAGCTGAGGGACGGAGTCACACCTTGTATAACCAGGTCAAAGACCCTTAAGGTTCAAAGTGAACAAGACTGGGAGTCTTGGTCGCTCAGACCCTCGGGTATTTATATTCCAAGTATCTATGCACGGACCAAGCAGTGCTACATTAATACAAGGTTTGAATCAACAAGAGAACATTACGCTATTGGCTACACTATTAATATACAAGTACATGAGTAAGCGAATGATAAGAGCGAGTTATGCCATTGGCTAATGAGCGTTATTTGAAATGGAGTGAGTCATGCTGAGTCATGCGCAGCAGCGAGCGACTAATGCTATTGGCGAAAGGATTGTGTATTATCAATCCGCAGCATGAGCTAATACCGCCATTGGACGGGAGCGTCATGGCTTTGTAATGCGCAGCATGTATTTCAAATAGGCTGAGTAATGCGCAGCCGAGAGATAAACGCTATTGGCCGATAAGCCTAACGACTGAGTCATCAGGAGTCAAGAAGTAAGAATAGCCCTTAGGGGCCGAAGGAGACTCTTGAGTCATACACAGCCTTGCTGAATGGAGACGAAAGAAGTCAGAATGAGTCAACTACCTAAATTGGCTGTATAGCCTCCACATGACCCGCGGAGATAGAAGTTCTGATTGAGAAGGGTCATGTGACGTGGAGCGTGACTTAGATTAGATCACGTGACATCCACAGATAAGATCAAAGATAAGATAAAAGATAAGATGTACTTAGCTTTACCATTAGGTTCACATTGTATGTGTACACTTCATGTAACGGCAGGGTTCTGCCAGGGAATGCAACCACGACCTGCCTCTTGTACAGCAGTAGGGTTCCCTGGAGAATGCAACCAGGTTCCGTTAGTCTTCGTTAGTCGTTATCGAACGTATGGGACTTCTCATCTCATAGCGACGAGATTAGCTTAGTAAGCGAATTATATGGCATTTTATGGCAATTTCGTAACAGCGATGGTACCATTTCTCTGCGAACGGAATTCCTTGTCCCTTCATCAACTTGCTGAGAGTTACAAGAATTTTAGGACCGTCAAACATGTAGTGGGCAGGGTTCAGCTTGAAGTATGCTGCCATCGCTTGTCCCCAATGGACAGCGTCCTTGGTTTCTCCAGAGAATGCATCTGGCAATCCTGCTTTGGATTCTGGGGGGATATGACCGGGAACGAAGGCTGGTGGTGCAGGGTCAACGGCGGGATTGTTCACGTTTACGTTCATGTTTGGGAGCTGGGAAGGAGTCGCTTTGGGGGAAGGGGATTGTGCTAGGGGGGATAGGACGTTCTGATAGAGGTCACTGTCCTCACTGTGGTTCAAGGTAGATGACTGGGAAGGAGAGGGAGGTGGGAAGTATCGAGGTGGAATGATTGGAGCGTAGACAGCTCTCAACTAGTGAGAAGCTAGTTCTTTTGTTACGCGGACGTAGTGGAGATAGGAGTGAAGCGACGAATAGCCAGCATTGGAATCCCTAGTTGACTTCGGATCAACCTTAGAGATGACTCGGAAACTAGGAAACTACGTGGATTGCGTAGAACTAGCTTAGAGATACAAGTACATGGCGTTGGAGTATTTATACCAGCCCTAACAGCGAACGGACCAAGTGGTGTAAAGCTAAATGGGGAACGTTGGGGCAGGGCAACGGGTACGGTGTGGGAAGAATGGGGACACGAGGCGGTCACTACGTGACGAGGCCTAGAAGGGAAATAACGTCCGGTAGGTTAGAAGGAAAGGGAAACGTGATGCTATGGTGGAAAAAGGTGGGACATAAGGACGACCGTAACAGGTAAGCCCTAAACTCTAGAAGCAAGAAGCACACCTTGTGGGGCATAAGAAGGAAGCCATGAGGACAATAGAAGCATGGTGTATACTTGCCATGTGGGAACAATGTATCAACAAATAGATTGGGGTCAAGGATACACCTGACTGAGAAAGAAGTCCATGTTGGGCAACATGCACCAATGCGTAAGCATAGCAGATATCAGATAACAATCTGATATCAAGATAATCTATCATAGCGGTCCGACCCTAGTGTGATGACTAGTCAGACAGGGAGATCTAGTGGTGGGGGTGAAGGGGATGATGGTATCTTCATGGAAACAGTAGAGCAACCCCAATACTAGGGGTTGAGATCCAAAAACTGTAATAGGAAGGGGAAGAGGGAGGGGGGAAGAGATGTCAAGGAGGAATGGTGGTTGAGGTATAGATAGCTCTCAACTAGTGAGAAGCTAGTTCTTTTGTTACACTTGTTCATAGTAGGACAACGAGAGCAAATAGAGACTTTCTAGTCAATGGGATCAACCTTAGGAAGGGAACCATTTGAAACCAGGAAACTATGTATATTGACATAGAACTAGCTTGGAAGATAATGGTACATGCACTAGGGTATTTATACTGTCCCCATTGGCAAACAGACCAAGCTATGCCTTAACTATAACTGGCTATATCAAATAACTCACAATGAGTCAGGCAGCTAAAAATAGGAAAGGGGAAAGTGTTGGGGAATGCCAAGAGATAACAATGAGAACAAACAGGAATAATAGGGACACAAGGCAGTTAATGAATGACTAAGCCTAAAGAAAAAGAGAAGTATCCAAACAAGGAAACAAGTCTTGATAGGAGAAAATGGTGATATAGTTATCATAGAAATGTAAATCATAACAGGTGCTTGGCACTCCTGTGGATACCTTTTCCAGACATTCTCTCCAGTAGAATGGAATTATGATGTCTATGATTAAGAACTCTTTGTAATCATTTGTGCTCTCTCTACCTGAAAACATTTCATTTGAGGATTCCCCCATTCTGTTCAGGTCTTTACTGACCATAAAAATCTGACATACTTTCATCAAACCCACAAATTAAACTGACAACAAGCTTGATAGCTCTTAGATCTCACTGATTATGATCTTCAACTGACCCATGTTGCTGGACATACTCTTACTGTCCCTGATGTGTTATCCCACTGACCAGGTCACCTTTCTAATTAACCCTCTGATAATGAAAATGTCACACTTCTTCCCCCTGATTTATTCATCTCCATGATTGACACTAAACTATCAAAAAAGATCTCTGCCTCTTCTTCCTCTGATCCCATTGTTCTTGATTCTCTTTCATGCCCTTGCTGGCAAAGTTCCCACTCACTTTTGCTCCCAACTCTCTGATTGGAAATATGATGCTGGTATCTTCACCCACCAAGGATACATACAGTGACCTCAAAAACCCTTTCCATGTTGGTCTCAAAAGTGTTGTGTGAAGTATACCACCAAAGGGTGTGGGAATTGCGCTTAGCTTTGGTGGAGCCATAAATAGTACATACTCCTGGCTATATTATTGCTCCCTGAGTCATGTGATTTGAATCAATGGCTGTGGAGATGTACCCAAATTAAAACAGCCATGTCATAGAAAGGGTTTTTCACCTTTTGAATTCAAGTAGGTATTTGGATAATATCAGTACTTGATATAGCCTCCTATCGCTCTGAGCACAACCTGAACCCTTCTAGGCATGCTTTCAATCAATTTCTGACACTATTCAACTAGTATCCTATCCCATTCCACTTGAACTCTTTCCTGTTACAGTTTTTCCAGTTTCTCTTTCCCTTGTACAATAACTATGATCCCCATTAAACTTTTCTTGTTCAGACACTATTTCCTTTCCAGGCTTCCTTAGGTAAAGTCCTTGTGTCCCCAATCTTCCCATGTATATCCAGACCACAATCCCCAAAGCTTCCATTTGTAGTAGTGTGTATAGCTTGGTCTGTTCACGATCTCAGACATATAAATACCACACGCATGTATGAGTAGTCTTTAAGCTAGTTTTATGCAATTCAGTGTAGCTTCCTAGATCTTCCTGGTCTACTTCTAAGGTTACTAGATCACTCCAGTAACTAGAAGATCTTTCAACAACAAGCATAACAAAAGAGTGCTGAGATGCTATTAACGCTCCAGCCATTCCACCCTGATACTGCTTCCATGTCTCAACCCCCTTGCCCCCTCCTCCTGCCTCCAACAAGGAAGATGAGTTAGGGTCTCCTATTTGTTATGGTTTTGCCTGCACCTGCCTGCAGGCCAACTTCTCAACACAACACCCTGATCTTGAAGAGCAACTTGCTGGGATCAGACCAAAAGGGGTTGGACAAGAGGAATGGACATGGATTGATAATGCCTATGCTAGGCAAGGTACAAGCAAGGAACTGTGGTTAAAGCTGAACTTAGGGTTCAGCTGATACTACGTACTACCTTTATATACCTACTAGGGTCGTGCACAGACCAGGTTACCTAATATGCTACATATGGAAATACCCTAAGTCCAAAGGGTAAGCCCTAAGCCCTAGAAGCAAGAAGCACACCTTGTGGGGGATAAGAAGTAAGCCACGAGGACAGAAGAAGCATGGCATCTACTCGCCATGTGGGAAATACTACTATCTATAGATCGTGTTACGAAATTGCCATGATAATGCCATAAAATACGTTTACTAAGCTAATCTCGTCGCTATGAGGAAAAGTCCCATATGTTCGATTAACGACTAACGGAACCTGGTTGTATTCTCCAAGGAACCCTACTGCTGTACAAGAGGCAGGTCGTGGTTGCATTCCTTGGTAGAACCCTGCCGTTACAAGAAGTGTGCACATACAACGTGAACCTAATGGTAAAGCTAAGTATATCTTATCTTTCATTTCCTATTGATCTTATCAGTGGAAGTCACGTGATCTAATCTAAGTCACACTCCACGTCACATGACCCTTCTTATTCAGAACTTCTATCTCCGCGGGTCATGTGGAGGCTATACAAGCCCTTTTAGGTAGTTGACTCATTCTGACTTCTTTCGTCTCCATTCAGCGAGGCTGTGTATGATTCAAGAGTTTTCTTCGGCCCTTATGGGCTATTCTTACTTTCTGACTCCTGATGACTCAGTCGTTAAGCTTATCGGCCAATAGCGTTTATCACTCGGCTGCGCATTACTCAGCCTATTTGAAATACATGCTACACATTACAAAGCCATGGAGCTCTCGTCCAATGGCAGTATTAGCTCATGCTGCGGATTGGTAAGGACCAATGCCTTAGCCAATAGCAATAGTCGCTCGCTGCTGCGCATGACTCAGCATGACTCACTCCATTTCAAATAACGCTCATTAGCCAATAGCATAACTCGCTCTTATCATTCGCTTACTCATTCCCTGTAGTATTAATAGTGTAGCCAATAGCGTAATGTTCTCTTGTTGATTCAAACCTTGTATTAATGTAGCACTGCTTGGTCTGTGCGTAGATACTTGGAATATAAATACCCGAAGGTCTGAGCGACCAAGACTCCCCAGTCTTG
>JBBPJT010000880.1:0-13667 GCA_038088895.1 Xerocomus potaroensis
AAAGAAGGAAGTGAGAAAGGTAGAAGTAAAGAAAGAAAAGAAAGACGAAGAAGATGCCGAAGAAGAAACAGTGGGGAGACTTTCCACTCGCCTCTTTGATCCACAGGATTTTTCGATGGGAGGACTGCATTAACGTCAGTACCCTCTATTTCCAAGGTTACATGCTCTCCTGTATTTGTAGCAAAGCAATGATCAAAGTTGCTTAGATTACCAATCCAACTTATTGCTACCACTGGAACCTTGAAAACTGTTGACACCTCAGCCCTCATTGATTCAGGAGCTGAGATATCCTGCATAGATCACCACTTCACCCTAAAGCATAAAATACCCCTCGAACAACTAGCTCATCCTATTGTTGCAAGAAATACTGACCAATCACATAATACAACTGTTCACTTTTTCACAACTCTTTACATAAAGACTGGCGAACAGACACAGAAGGTCAGATTCTATGCCATGAACTGTGGCAAGGAAAACACTATTCTTGGGGCTCAGCTTGAATGAACGAATCCAGACATCAACTGGAAGAAAGGGACAATAACACTAGACGAATCCCTTGACAAATCTCTAGACCTATACCTCGAACACATGGGAACTCACATTTCATACCTTTCCAAGGGAAAACCTGCAAATGAATCCCTTTCCCCAAAACATATCGTCCTTGATGACAGAGAAGTTGAAGGACTGAACCAATATCTTGATAATGACACCCCAGAAAAGCTTGTCGATCAACAACTAGATTTCTACACCATCTCCACCCTTCATTGCATGCAAGGATGAATGGTAATAAAACCCAGAATCTCCAGAAACGTGGCAAGACTCACCCAGTCTACCAAATTGGCTATTGCAGCAGAAAAGGCAAAGCCAAAAGCTATGCTTCCTGCCAAATATGAGGAGTTCGCCTCAATCTTCTCTAAAGAAGCAACAGAACACATTCCCCCCTCCAGACCCTATTATCATATTGTAAAACAGAAACTACCCCTGTAGTGAGCAAGAACAGTCAATAGATAAGGTTAGAAGGGAGTGATCATATCATCCCTAGGGATTCAGGAGGAGAACAAGAAGATAGGTATGGTTCAGGGCTTATGTCCCCTTCAGAATGGTGCATGCAATGAATGTCCGGAGACTCCTGATCATTACAGGCAGTGTTGTTGGGTATGAAGGCAAATGACCTGGTCAGGTCAATGATAATAAAGCAGTCAGATAGAGACAAGGCATAGTGTTCGAGTGGGAGAGGGTGCCAGGCACAGATCTGATCATTAGGGAATCATGATGGAAGTTGGAAGACTATCATTTTCTGTCTACATACATTCCTTTTATAGTCTGGGTATGCCCAAGACTTGGGTATGTGTAGAAGAACAGGAAATTTAAGCAGAAGATAAACAGAAAGTTAAAAAGGACTAATAGTAAGGTTCAGAACAAAAGGGGCACAGATGGAATCAGTAGGATAGAAGAATGGAGACTGGATGTAAGAAGAGAAAACTTACCAGGAGACTTTGCAGGGCTTAGGACAAGGGAGGGACAATACAGAAGAGTTGCTGATTGGAATAATTGGCTGATCAGATCACTAATCTGAAAACATCAGATGCAGGTGAGAGTGGAAGGATGAAGGCTGGAGTATGAACTTAGGATCAGGTGAGGTCGAATAAGACAAATCGTGATAGGGAACAAGGAATGACTGTCATACAAGTGTAGGGAGCAATGCTCTCCTACAATGCCTTGAATATGAAGGAGACTTTTATTCCAAAGATCTCCGAGATATATCCTCTCTCCTCTGATGAACGACAAGCTGCAGACAATTTCATTGATGAACATCTCCGAACAGGCAAAATTTGCCCATCAAGATCACCACAAGCTTCACCTTTCTTCATAAAGAAGAAAGATGGCAGGCTCTGACCCTGCCAAGATTATCGATATGTCAATGAACACACTGTTTGTGATGCCTACCCCCTCTCTCTCATTTCTGATCTTATCTCAAAGCTCAAAGGAGCTTCCCACTTTATGAAGTTTGATGTACAGTGGGGATACAACAACATTCACATTAAAGACAGCGACCAATGGAAAGCCACCTTCATCACCCATTGTGGACTCTTTGAACCAACAGTCATGTTCTTCAGACTGTCTAATTCCCCTGCCACTTTCCAACATTTTATGAATGACTCCTTCAGAGATATGATTGCCAAAGGATGGCTCATTATATACATGAATGACCTTCTCATCTTTTCTGATAATCCAGAAGAACATGAACAATGAATGAAATGCATCCTTCAATGAATGAAGGAACTTGACTTGTACCTCAAGATTGAAAAGTGCAAGTTCAATGTATCAGAGGTAGAATACCTCAGCATGATAATCAAGAATGGTGAACTTGCCATGGATCTTGTTAAATTAGCAGGTATCCAAGATTGGCCAATGCCAAAATGAGTACAAGATATGCGATCCTTCCTGGGATTCACCAACTTTTATTGACAATTCTTACCCCACTTCTCTAATATTGCTCAACCTCTTCTTAATTTAACCAAGAAATCCCAACCTTGGAAGTGAAACAAACGACAACAGACTGCCTTTGACACATTAAAAAAGATGTTCCTTTCTCAATCCATCCTCCAACTTCCAGACTATTCTTGACCTTTTGCCATTGCCACAGACACCTCTCTCTATGCCTCCAGTGGCATTCTCCTCCAAACTGATACCAATGGTGCTTGGCACCCTTGCAGATATCTATCCCAGATGATCTCCCCTGCAGAATGTAATTATGATGTGTACAATCATGAACTACTTGCCATAATTTGTGCTCTCTCCACCTGGAAACATTTCCTTCATGGTTCCCCTCACCCCATCCAGGTCTTCACTGACCATAAGAACTTGACATACTTTCATCAACCTCAGAAACTAAATCATCATCAAGCTTGCTGGTTACTTGATTTGGCAGATTATGATCTCCAGTTAACTCATGTCACTGGTTGAAACCTCATTGCACCTTATGCTTTATTGTGTCGTCCTGATCACCTTTCCGACAAACCTTCTGATAACAAAAATGTCACCCTTCTTTCCCCTGACCTTTTCATCTCCTTGATCAACACTGCACTGTCCCAGAAGATTGCTGACTCCTCCTCCTCCAACCCGATCGTCCTTGATTCTCTTCATGCTCTTGCTGGTGAAGTCCCCACCCATTTCCAATCTTGTCTCTCCGACTGGAAGTATGATACTGGTGTCTTGTCCTATCAGAACCACATCTATGTTCCCAACAACCTTCTCCTTCATCATGAGATTGTCACTCACTCCCATGATCACCTCACTGCTGTTACGTAGTGAGCCAGCAACTTCGAATGGCAGCAACTACGAGGGTGACAACAAGATAGACAACAACGAGGAAGACAGCGAGAGATGAGAAGACAGATAAGGCGACGTCCACTAGGATAGTCACGAGGATAAAGATGGCGATAAAGAGGAACGTGGTGACAAAGGGAAGAGACGTCAAGGGCACTTCGCTGTGATGACAGAAGAACAGTTGAGTGGAAAGATCCTCAGGGCACGGCGGCAGAGTGAGGAGATTGGCGATGGAGTCCTCAGGGCTTCTGCAGCGGAGTGAGGAGATTGCCACAAGGAGTTACTAGCCCACACTTAGGCAGGTAACGATGAGATTAAGCTTAGGGCTATGACACGAAGTGCTCTACTACTTATACTACCAGCCATGGCGCACAGACCATGCTGACCAAGCACTACATATGGGAAGCCCTCAACCCTGGTGCAAGGGTTGACCTATAAATGGGAAAGCCCAAGACCCTGGGCATCTACACGAGGTAAGCTATAACAGGAACGGCCATGAGGCAGAAGCAAAGAAGGCCTCATGGCAAACACGTGTAACATACACGTTAGGTAATACAAACGACCTAGGAGCTAATTGTTATCCTATGGTCGGGAACACAAAGGCAAAGAGAAATCCAAGTCGTATACCATGGGGAGGGGCGGGGAATAGGACAAAGGACAAAGGAAATGAACCGTTAGACTAAGGACCTTGATGTTAAGACGAACAAAGGGTGTCCTGTCGTGAAACTGTAACAACTGCTGGGCACCCTGGCATATTGAAAACTCACCAGATGGTTGCCTCTGAATTCTGGTGGCCAGGATTTGCCATGTTCATCTGCAATTACATTGAGGGATATGCCATTTGCCAACAAAACAAGGCAAACACTCATCCCATAGTTCCCCCACTCCTCCCCATTCCCTCTTCTTCCACTTGTCTCTTTCAGCAGATTTCCTGCGATTTGATTACTAATCTCTCCATCTCCAACGGTTTTGATTCACTTTTGGTCATGGTCAACCATGGCCTTACTAAGGGGGTAATTCTATGCCCTACTAAGAAAACAGCAACAGCCGAGAATATTGCTGCCTTATTTTTCAAGAAGGTCTATTCATGCTTTGGCCTTTACAACAAAATCATCTCTGACAGAGGTCCCCAGTTCGCCTCTTCCTTTGCAAAAGAACTAGGACATATCCTAGAATATGATTTATCCCTCTCCACTGCATACCATCCACAGACTGATGGAGAAATGGAATGTGTGAATCAAGAAGTAGAAACGTACTTGCAGATGTATTGTGGAAGCAATCCAACCTCCTGGGTGGAGAACATTACATTCACTGAATTTGCACACAATTACCATCCTCATTCTGTAACCAACAAGTCTCCATTCTTCCTTATGATGGGTTATGAACCCTGTTCCCTTCCCTCCATCTCCACTGAATCTGACCTCCCTGCCATTGAAGAATGCCTTCGACTCCTCACTTTTGCTAGAGACAAAGCCCTAGCTGCACATGAATTTGCCCAGCAGGTCATGAGATCTTGAATGACAAAGAACTTCACACCTTTCCAGAAAGGGGAAAAGGTGTGGTTAGAAGCACAGAATTTGCAACGTTCCATTCAAAACCCCAAATTTGCTCCTAAATGAGAAGGACCCTTTATAATTACACAAGTTTACTCTCTGTTATCTTATAGACTCTGACTCCCACAAACATGGAAGATACACCCTGTGTTTCATGCTTCACTCTTATCACCCTATTGTGAAAACAGTGTGCATGGCAAGAACTTTCTGAAACCCCTGCCTAACCTTATCACATCAGAAGAACAATTTGAAATTGAACGGATATTAAAGAATCAAGGCCTGCTTAACAACTGCTCCTATTTGATCTGATAGAAGAGTTATCTGCCAGAGGATGACTCATGGGAACCTGAGTGGAATTTGAAGAATGCCAAGAAGGTCCTACGGGCCTATAAAAAGGCTCATCCAAAGACGTTTGGTTCCCAAACTCCTCACAGATAACTCTTCCAAAGAAAATCTTTGCCATGTCCTCTCCATCCAACACCATTTCTCTCCACTATGACTTTTCCATCATTACTCACTCCCCATATGCAGATGTACTCATTTCAATTGACAAGAATACCTTTGATGATCTCTATTGAAACTTAGAAAATTCCAGACTAGCCATCACCCTTAATACATATTTTGACGAAGATTCCCCTCTTGGCAACCTACTAAAAGCTTATAATCAATGCACTGCACTCATTGCAATCTCAAACATCTATAAATGAGAACCTCTTCCAACTCATGACATTTCCTCTGCCTTTTCTACCATATCTCTTCATCTAGCAGTACTCCAACATCATCTTATCAGAACATTCCATCAACTAGGCATGTCGGAGATAGTAGATGACATTGACTTCTCTTTAGAACAACAAACAAGAGCTCTTCGTAACCAAGACGGATCTCAATGTTCCATATCCCCTCCCGCTATATCTATTCCACCTCCTACCATTTCCACTCCATCTGCCAGCTTGGCACCATTGACACCAAGGAAAGAAGAGATGTTTCAACAGACAATGAACCAAATTGAACGAGCTCGAGTAGCTGAGCAGTTACAGACACAGACTAGTCTAGTCCTCTCTCTAAATCATCTCTAATACTCCAGAGCATGCTTCTTTTGTTGACATCTTGGACATTTGAAGAGAGATTGCCAACTGTACAAATGCCCTCATTGTCAACAGTATGCTCCTGGGCATCATCCATCCTTTTGTCTGACTACTAGATGTACTCCTCCCCAATCTCCCTCCACTTCTTCTTCTTCCCATCATAGTAGGTGAGTTCCCTGCACAACTTCTAGATCAACTACCCCATCATCGACCCAGTCATATTATCTGGCTCCTGAACAAATACTTAATGAAATGTCCAATCAAGTATCGTTCACAATTTGCGAATCTACCAATACAATTATGCAAGCCATCCAGCATGTGCAGGAAGCCATTGATGCTGTTAACCAAAGGGATAGCAGCAATAGAACATGAACCAAGTCCCACCCCCTCAGACATAGCTGATGCAGGATGGGGAACCCCTGCATGGGATGACAAAGCTCCCACATTAGTCGGATCATCAACTTTGTCTACTATATCCTCACTTACTTCCCCATTGACTGTCACCACCTCATTCATAGACTATGTCACTGCTCCAGACATGGATCCCACTGATTATGATGATCAAACAGATGATATTGGATATGGCAATATGACTGGCTCTCCTGTATATTCCTCTCTTTGTGAATTATCTTGAAAATACAGTGATTTTCACCAGAGGTAATGTTATGTTTTATTCCCCTAATACCTCTTTTCTCCCAATTCCCTTTTCTTGAGCTTTCCATTCCTGATCATATGATAACCTTTCCATTGCCTTGACTCATTTTCCCATGACCAGATGCTATTTCCATTATAGGCCTTCACTTTTCAAATGCCTTATGTTCCTTTTATCTCTATTGATTGATGGTTGCATAGTTACTGATGACTATGACTTGACAAGACTCAGGATGAGTCATTCCACAGCGGACACAGCTTGGTCTGTGTGCCATCTAGATACCTATTTAGATCATAGCATTGTACACTTAGACTCCAAGTAGTTTCTCCTTTGTATCTTGCAACCAACTTGTCAATAGATCCTCTGGTTTCTCTGACACTTGCCTTGCAATCTGTTTGGACGTTCTACTTCATCAATCCAGATATAAGTCCTCCAGCTTGCGAGGCAACAATACCTTCAGTGTGAAGGCTTACAATTCAAGACCCCTTTCAAAGGCTACGCTTGTCCCTATCTGGGCCAAGTGTAACAGAAATAGCATCCAATCATGGGAAAATAAGTCAAGACTATGGAAAGATCATCATATGAACAAGAAAGGAAAGATCAAGGAAAGGTAATGGGAGAAAAAGGGACTAAAGGGGAATAAAATGTAACAATGATTGGATATGACTCTATTGTAGAGGCCCACCAGAGGGAAAATATGAGTATAGAATAGGGAGGTGACTCCAGCAGCATTAATCAACTTGGAACAAGAAAGGAAAAAGACCCCCTTACTAAGGCCTTGGTCAATCACAACCAAAACTGAATCATAGGAATGAACAAGAGGGAAGCCAGAGATGAGATTGACAGACAACTGCTGGAATAGGCAAGTGGCAGAGGAAGAGAGAGGGGAAAGCAGAGGGACAGTAGGATGAGTATTGACCTTGCTGGATTGGTAGAAAGCACACCCCAGAACAAATCAGTGAACAAAAGTCAACAAACCCAGCCACCAATAATTATGTTGGAGAAGAGAGAGGGTGCAGAAGACACTGCCATGGCCACCAGAAGGAAAAGAGTGAAGGGAAGAGACAAGTGAATGTTGAGTGGGAGAAGGGATGTAGAGTCAGTGGTGGAAGTAAAGGTGACTGTTAGTGTATGACCAGTCAGTGAAAGAAGATTGGGGGAAGAGAGAGGAACCTTCACACATGCAGTCAAGGATAGAAAGGACAAGAGGATCAGTTGTGGAAGAGGAAAGGATCTTGTTAGCAAGAGCAGTGTCAAGAAGGGAGACAAAGAGGTTGGCAGGGAGGAGAGTGATGTTGGCATTGTCTGAAGACAGGTCAAGAGAATGCAACCAAGAGAGGGGATTGGCTGGACCCATGGCTGAACCCAGTTGAACAGAAAAATGCAGGTCAAAATCTTGCAAAAACAACATCTATCATGCTTGCTGATGGGACAATTGATGAGGCTGATGGAAATAGGAAAGATTTTTGTGGTCTGTCAGGATGGTAACTGGGAATCCCATCCCCTGCAGATAATGATGCCATTCTGTTAAAGCATGAATGACAGTGAGGAGTTCATGAGCATAGATATCATAATTTTGCTCTGTAGGAGAGAGGGTTTGCAAAAGATATCCATAGAGATGGAGGTCACTGTTCATGTCAGTTTGCATGAGAACCCCACCAGTCACAACCAGGGAGGCATTCATCATAATGATGAAAGAACATTGAAGATCAGAACACACTCCCTAGATGGAATAAGGAGGGGACTATCATTTGATTGTGGCATGCTTAGTAGGGTCCATTCAAACACTGTTGTGAGAAAAGATCATTCCCAAGTATTCCACCTGTGCAACATTAAAGGTACACTTTGATAATTTCAGGTAGAGGCGATGTTCCCATAAGCATTTGAGGACCAGTTGAGTTCATTGATGATGAATGGAGAGGTCAGAGGAGTGAATAAACAGATTGTCCATGTAAATGATCAACCACCCCTACACCAGGTAATCTTGGAAGAGGTGGTTCACCATCACCTGGAAGATGGCAGGTAAATTGCACAAACTGAAGAACATCACTGTTGGTTCAAATAAACTGAAAGGAGTAATGAAAGCAGCTTTCCATCAATCCTCTGGGCAAATAAGGACATTGTTGTACCCCCACCAAATATCCATTTTGGTGAAATATGCCCAGGGAGGAGGTAAGGGGAAGGGGGTATGCATTTTTGACTGTATGTTCATTCAAATACCTGTAATCCTGACAGGGACAAAGATCTCCAGTCTTCTTTGGTACAAAGAAGAAAGATGATGCTTGTGGCAACTTGGAGGGAACAATCCATCTAGTCCATAAATTTCTGTCTAGGAAGGCTTTACATGCCTCTCTCTCTATTGGGTTGAGGTGGTAGACTTTCCCAACTTGTGGGATGAAATTGGGGGACAGGGTGATCACATGGTCAAATGGGCAAGAGGGAGGAAGTTCACCATATTTAGACTCTCCAAACATGTCAGTGGAATCAGCAAAGTTGTCCAGAAGAGTCTGCTTGACTGACTCTTTTTGTTGTGCCAACTTGGTTACAATAGTGGCTTTCTGGATTGTAACTGGAGAGTATCTCTTCTGCCATTGTCAGGTGATCTTCTTGTCAGGTAATAAGAGATATTGGATTGAATAAATCTTCTAATGTGGGGAATGAGGAAGAGAGAGGAGACCAGTATGTCAGTCTATCTTTGGATTGGCTTTGCATAGCGAGGAAAGTCCTAAAATTATGTTGTCCTTGCCAATCCCTAAGATGAGAAAGGTCCAGGGTTGGACCCAGTCCTCTATCCTAATTACTAGGAACACTTGATATCAGATTGCTTGTCTCTTGGTTATTGTTCCATCCACATTTCATGTGATGAGGGGATGGGATAGTGGAGTTGTTAGCAGGTGGTGTTTTTGTATGAACAACCAATTGATGAAACTTCTGGTGGCTCCACCGTCAATGAGAGCCATAGTATCAACTTTTACTATGGGGATATGCAGGGAGATGGGGATATGCATGGATTGTTCATTCATTCCTGTATTATGTACAGTGGCCATAGTTGCTATGGGGAGAAGAGTTGTTGACTTTCCTTTCTCCTGCTTCAAAAATCCTGCCCTCTGGCTATTGCTACTGCCATGTGGGCTTCTTCCTTGGCTTCTTTATTTCCCACATAATGTGCTTCTAGCACCAACTGAATGTTAGCAGTTGTGTTTCCTTGGTCTACCAGATGAGCAATATAGTTTTCCAGGCTGCTCAGAGTTGGTCTTTTGACCCTTCCCTCCATTTGGGCTACCTGGGCTACTGGCATTACTCAGGGACAAACAAGGCCATTCTCTGATGGGCAAGAGGGGGTTTATTGTGGAAGGGGAAAGGGGGTTATTGTTCCTTGGGGGAGGACATTGCTCTCTGGGACAGTGTCTATTTGCCCAATATCCTACCCAATAACAGACAAAGCAGTGATTCTCTCACAGATGTTTTGCCTGTTTTGCAGGGGCCATTGTGATGGCATCTATGTCCATAGCATTTGGGTCTTAGCCTCTTCCTCCAAGATTGAGCATTCCTCCAGCTCAAAAGGCATGAATGCATTGCCATTGGGCATGAAACTTGAACATGGCAGTGACCCACCTTTCCAGTGTATTGGGTAACTCTCCCATAGAGAGGATTATTTGGCTCAGTTGAGGGTCTAATCCCCCAGCAAAAGCATCAATCAAAGTATTCTGATCTGTAACCCCACTACAAGTGGCATGGAGTTGGAAGTCAGCAAGGTAATTCTGAAACCTGGCCTCCCAGTCTCAGAGGTTTTGTTTGGTCACCAACAGTTTACAATGGGCTTCTTTCCTGAAGTTATATGGGTAAAACATTTTGCTGAAATCCTTTATTAGCAAGTTGAACATCTTCTGTCAATCAAGGATTATCTCATCCCCAAGGATATGATACCACTTTTCTGCAAATAGTATTCCTTGTTCCTTCATCATCTTGCTCAGGGCAATGAGAATCTTGGGTCCATCAAACATATAGTGTTACAATTTCCTCTCATATCATTCCCATTTGTTGTTTATGTCTTATGTCTTTCCATTTCCGTTATATTGGATGCTTTTTCCTCTTCTAGGATTACCTCATGTTGTCCTCGTGTCCCCAAAACTTCCACCACCTCTTTTCTTGGCATTCTCCATAGCATTGTCTTCCTATATTTAGTAGGCATAGCTTGGTCTGTTCGCTAGTCGAGACAGGATAAATACTCAGTGCATGTATTAGTAACGATAAGCTAGTTCTACACAATATCAGTGTAGTTCCTAGTCCTTCCAGTGTGACTTCTAAGGTCTCTGTGTTACTCTAGTGACTAGAAGGTCTCTCTCAGCATAACATATAGTGACAGAGGTCAAGGAAAAAATAGGCTGCCATGGCCAAACTCCAATGAATGGCATCATTGGTAACTTTTGTAAAATTGGTGGGTAATCTTGCCTTTGATTCTGTGGGAAGGGGAGGAAAGGGTGCTCTGGGAGCAGAGGGAGCAGAGGGATGAATGGCTGGGTTATCCATAAGGGGAAGGGGTAGAGGTATGGATAGGTGGGGAGTTTTGTCAGAAGAGGAGTATTGTCCAATGCTTGGATCATCATCAGACAATGAGAATGCCAATGGAGGGGTAAAACATTGAGGTGAAATGGCTGAAGCATAGATAGCTCTCAGCTGGTGAGAAGCTAGTTCTTTTGTTATGCAAATATGTAGCAAAGTGCAATGAATATAGACTTCTAGTCAGATCATTTAGACTTGACCTTAGAGGAATCTAAGGAAACTAGGGAATCTATGTGGAATTGTGTAGAACTAGCTTGTGGTACTAGTACATTGGGTGATTGTATTTAAGGTATACTGTGGAGTCATCTGTGTACTGCAGACTGTGGCTTAGGTAACTACTGTGAACTACAGACTGCAGCACAGTTCCAGCACTTGGTGACAACTACCCACATGGGGAGATAAGGGACACAAGGTAGGTCAAGTGACCTCCTAGAAAAGAAAAAGATCATCCAAAGGGAAAACAAAAAAGGAGGCATAAACATAAGGTGGGAAACAAAAGAGTCCATTCAACAAATCATAACAATAATAAAGTCATATGGTAATATTATCCTGTCAACCAGATCACCTTCCTAATGAACTGTCTAACAATGAAAATTTTACTCTTCTTCCCCCTAATCTATTTATCTCTATGATCATCATGGCCCTTTCCCAGAAAATTGCTGCCTCTTCTTCCACAGATCCCATTATCCTTGACTCCCTCCATGCCCTTGCTGGGAAAGTCCCCACTCACTTTCACTCCTGTCTTTTTGACTAAAAGTATAACACCAGTGTTCTGACCTACCAAGGCCATGTTTACATTCCAAATGATCTTTCCCTTCACCAGGAAATTGTCATTTGCTTCCATGATCATGCTGTGGCCAGCCATCTAGGTGTTCTCAAAACCTGCCAGGTAGTCACCTCTAAGTTCTGGTGGCCTGGCTTGGCTGTCTTTATCTGCAACTATGTTGACAGTTGCACAATATGCCAACAAAATAAAGTGGATGCCCATCCAACTATCCCTTCTCTTCAGCCAATTCCCTCTTATGCCTCCCACTCTTTCCAACAGATCTCTTGTGAACTGATTACTGATCTTCCCTTTCCCAATGATTTTGATTCACTATTGGTCATGGTCAACCATGGCCTTACTAAGGGGGTAATTCTCTGCCCTACCAAGAAAACTGCCACCACTGAAAATGTTACAGCACTGTTTTTCAAAAAGGTGTACTCTAGATTTGGACTTTACAATAAGATTATTTCAGATAGAGGTTTTAAGTTTGCCTTTTTCTTCACAAAAGAACTTGGACATATTCTTGGGTATGACCTCTTCCTCTCCATAGCATATCACCTCCAGACAGATAGGGAAATGGAATATGTTAACCAAGAAGTAGAAATGTATCTGCAGATTTATTGTGGCAGTAACCCTACTTCTTGGGCAGAGAACATCATGTTCACCAAATTCACATACAATCACCATCCTCATACTGTTACTAATAAGTCCCCCTTCTTTCTCATGATGGATTACAAAACCTGCTCTCTCCACTCAGTAATTGCTGAATCCAACCTCCTAGCAGCTGAAGAATGTCTTTGACTTCTTACCTTTGCTAGAGATGAAGCACTTGCTGTGCACAAACTTGCCCAGTGGGTAATGAAAACCTATATATGTACCATTCAGTGATCTTAGTAGAGACAATATCCATGGATTGGATTCATCACAGCAAAGAAGGGGGAATTCCAGCAGTGAAGTACAAGATTAACATTGTGGAGTCAGAGGTTTCATTTACATATCATTCATTACACCTCATAGTATACTCAGTTATTTCTCTGTTCCAACTAAAGTTTACACCCATTACAACTCACATTACTATTTACTGATCAAGTACCTAGTCCTTATATTCATTACATACTAATCCAGTCATTTCTCTGTTCCAACTGACTCCTTATATTCATTAAATAAAACATACAATAACACATTCATATAGTAGATTTAAGTAGAACACTTGTAAATACATACATATCTAGTATATACATAAAGATCCAAAAGGTCAACCAAGGAACTTTCCAGTCAAACTCTCTTGATGTTCTCACTCTGGCAGAAGGCTCTAAGCAAGATTGACTCAGTCCATAACTCCCCTATTACTTAAGTCTTTGACCTATCAAGCCCTCTTTTCTACATAGATCTCACAAGTTAGGCTTATCTAGGCCTAATAAAGAGATCATTCTGTGGTTAGCATTCACCACAGGGCCCTGGTGGTCTATCCCCCATACAATCTGTTTGCTTTTCAGATCTTCTTTTGTTTTAGGGTTTGTTATGAATCCTTAAAGATCACCCCTAAGTCCCTGGATCATCTTTTCTGATCCTCTAGAAGCCACTTTCGCTTTAAGGTACTCTTATCTAATCTTATCTATAGGGGGGACCAAAACCCAAAATCTTCGCCCATAAATCCTGGACCAATGGACCGATCCCTTGGCCCTAGCTTCTCCCCCCAACTCATATGCATCCAGAAG
>JBBPJT010000881.1:0-13653 GCA_038088895.1 Xerocomus potaroensis
AGAAGAGTCAGTGATGGAGGCGACACGTTGAAGGTGAAAAATCTTGGTGGCAAACCAGCCTACAAGCCACGTCAGAAAACAGAACATCAGACGTCATAATAAGCAACAGACATTTTGGAGGAGCTGCAGGATATTCTTCAGTGAACTTGAATCGTACTCTGAAGTATCCTCCTGCATATGGTGTACCCTCTAGACACGGATGAGAACACGCTCAGTTTGAACAAAAAGTTAGTTCACCAGGTCCTTCGATTATTCCGGTGACATCGAGTATATTCTCCTCGCTCGTGATAATTCGAATCCCCTCTGGAGGACTGTTCTTCATCTCTGAGATCTCGCGCATCAAACGACGCATTGTGGCTGATGTTACGGACTGGTAAACGCGTGTCAATCAAGAGCGAGCAACACGAAAATGCGGAATGACGGACCATGTTGTGAATGCTTGACAGTTGAACGGGTTGTAGTTAATCAGCTGGCTGACTTGTTTGTTGTGGTTCGAAAAAGCTTGATGTTTCAAACTCCGCACACATTGTTTAAGTCACGTGCTAGAAAATCAATCACGTGGAAAATGTGTAGCATTATTCGACGAATGAACACTGTAATGTACATAAACCAACACACTATCGCTAATCTGCTAGAGCAGCCAAATAACTCTGTTTTCGAGCATATCAGACAGAACACAGAAGAACAGAGGATAACCATACCTCTCTTTCTTCCAGAAATTCCAGGTATGTCAGTGCAACAGCAATCCAGAAACTCGTGTCTACGCCCAAGGTCCGCTCCTCTGCACGATCTATCTCCAGCAAGCCGGTAACCGAACCAACTGTCAATATTGGCGTCCTGTCGTGAAATGTAACAAGCGGCAAGGGCATGTTGGGAATAAGTTGTGAAAGTCGCTGCCGAGGCCGTGAGGATGGGCCCACCACCTGCGGCGCATCACCTAGTCTGTCTAGTACACAGAGCGTGAAAGAAACCGAGTGAGAAGGCTTGGTGTTCTGCAAGAAGGAAAGAGCACGCGCAAAAAATGATCGCTGTTCACCAGGCTGAGGACCAGGCGCATGGGGGGATGAATGGGGTGCAAGCAAGAATTGCGTGATCTTTGTGGATATCACGGTGGATTTTCTCTTTGGCATTCTGACGGATACTGATTCAACTGTGCCAAGTTTTCCCTCAATTGACGGCGGCGAAGGAGGTGTGACGGAGGCAGGCGCTGTGGGAGGGGTAGGAGGGTAGGAGTGCACTGTCGTGCTGTCCGATGTCAGGCTGTCAATCGAAGATTTACTGTTGTCAGTTGCTCCAGGCATTGGTGATGGATACGCATTTGTACGACACGAGAAAGACAAAGCCGCATCCGTGAAATTTGGCGAAGAACGAGGTACGGGGAGCAGCGGGATGAAGACTCCAGGAGAGAAAGCCGGAGATCGGATACGGATATACCATCCCTGTTTTGGCCGGTGAATGATCCAACATATGGTCGATGTCGGATTGTGCTACGATAATTTGAGAGGCATTTAACGCTCGATGACTGGAAATACCCACGACGATATGTTCAATGATCTCGTGGTCTGAGAGGAAACGTTCCTGGTCACGGTGAGACAGTGGAAAAAAAGAAAGGAAGAAGAAATGAGCCATACTTTGTACCATATGACGCTCGCCGAATTCTCTTCAAGAATGTTAACTCGCAGATCAGATATCACGTCCGAGCTATGATGGGTGAGCCAATGGAAGTCACGACTCGTGAGCAAACCTTGAACGACTACACACCTTTGTACCACATATCTGGCAAGATTGGGGTTATGCAGATGCATCTGAACCCTTGTTCCAGTCATGCGCCAAAGCACTTGGTTCGGAGTACTTGAGTACTGAGCACGACGTTGGTCAAGTTTTTAACAAGCACTGGCACTGGCTAGATCCAAGTAAGGTGGCTGTGCTCATGCGGAAACAAAACACAGCTTGACATCACCACCCACTTTGCATTTGGGTGGTTGAGTGGCTGTGCTATTTTAATGCCACCACGCTCGTCCTCCTTTGGATGGCTCTGTGTCGTTCACTCGGTCGCTGATATTGTACTCCGCGCAGCGCAAATCAGAAGTTCTCAAGCTCTTTTTAAATCACCCGCACAGAACTCATTGGACTTTGCAAGGCAAGCCAAGGGTCCCACCAAGCTACACGATGTGGCAACGCCTGGCATTCCCATCACCCCTGCATTACCTTTCACTATGCAAGAAGCCAACGTATCTTCTGCTTTTGAGAGTTCCGTCATTTATGAGGAGTCAGACACTCGAACTCAGCCAATCTTCGACCTGAACCATGACTTACCTTCGAACCTTGTCCCGGATAGCGATGCAAGTACCTTCATGCATTCTCTTGACTCCTGTACAATCAATGTCGATTAACTATTTTATCGATCAGCTGGTAAAATTTTATCCCGGAGACCCAATCCTTGATGCTCAAATGGCTGATCCCGTTATGGCACGCCACCTCCAGTCCTCCAAGGTCCCGGCCTCCAGGATAGGTCGCCTATTCCATTATGGAGGTACGTCCAAACTACGCATGTCCTATAATGCTTATCATTTCTCGGAAATTGAAGGACTTGCTGCATCTCTTGGCTATGGCGCTGCTGCGGAAATTATCCGTCGGTCAACGGTTAATTCGAATGACACCCAACAGCGTTCTTTGATAATGTCAGAAGCTAACATCAAGCGACTCGTTTCAAAACTTTCACAAATGAGAGGCGCTGCTCTTAAACTTGGCCAATTTATGAGCATACAAGGTTTTGCTGTCGTAACGCGAAAGATGTGACATGACTCATCTTCCATGGATTAGATACACATATACTCCCACCGGAACTAGACAAGATATTCAGAAGGGTTCAGGACAGTGCTCATTACATGCCGGATTGGCAGATGGAGGTGGTCCGACTTTCTATTAACCATATACCTCGACTCAGCTCACAACAGGAAGTGTTAACCTCTTCCCTCGGCCCTGCGTGGGTAGACAACTTTGCCTCGTTTGATCGTATCCCTTTTGCGGCCGCCTCCATCGGACAGGTCCATAATGCAGTTCTAAGGGCTTCTATCTCACCCACAGGCCGGGCGGAGCGAGTTGCCGTGAAAGTACAATTTCCAAACATTGCGAATTCAATTGCCAGCGACCTTGGTTATGTCAGGTTGCTGCTGACTGCTGGACAACTGTTACCGAAGGGATTATTTCTTGACCGTACTGTCCAAGTAAGTTCTATAGCGATCCCCAAAGGTATAACTCAGGAGGGTATTCTGCAAGGTCATGAAGGACGAGTTGGCTGAAGAATGTGATTACTCAAGAGAAGCGCAATTTCTACGACGATATCGTTCGCCTGCGCTTCTTGGCCAAGATCCTCGTTTCAGAATACCTTGGGTGTGGGAGGGTAGTACTGAGCGTGTGCTTGTCATGGAGCACGTAGGAGGTATCAGTGTTGGCGAACTTTCCATTTCCTCGCTTCCACAAGAGGAACGTAACGAGGCACGCACATCATCGGTATGATTAATCCTTGGTTGATTGACACAGTAAATAGATTGCAGGACGCATTATCGAGCTGTGTTTACGGGAGCTCTTCCAGTTCCGGTTGATGCAAACCGATCCAAATTGGAGCAACTTCTTGTGGAACTCCTTCACCCAACAGGTTTGGATTCTGCGTTACCCGATGCAGATTATATTCAGAGTCTATTAGATCTCGTTGGTTGACTTTGGTGCTACTCGTGAATATACCAAACAATTCATGGATAATTGGTTGCACGTTCTTCAAGCCGCTGCATCCGAGGATCGTAGTGCTTGCGCGAAGTGGAGTCTCGAGCTGGGTTACCTCACGGGCGATGAGAACGAGGTACGTGTGGTTGTGAGAACGTGATCCTCTTATCACTTCTTCATGCTCTGATACAGATTATGCTGAACGCACATATTGACTCCATGATTCTACTTGCGACACCTTTCAGATCATCGACGCCCCAGCCATTTGCATTTGGGCTGGGCACCCGCTGGATGGATATCACAAACCAGATCCGTGCACAGATTCCAGTCATGCTTCAACATAGGCTAACTCCACCACCCCGGGAGACTTACAGCCTTAATAGGTTAGTCAGCTTTACTCTTGGGAACCCATTTAGCTAATAACAGACCCAAGGAAATTAAGTGGAGCATTTTTGCTCGCTTCCCGATTAGGAGCTGTCGTCGATTCGAGGAGGTTATGGGAGAATGTGGTCGATGGATACCAATTTGGTGCGTAAGGGCTAGTCGCGGACTTCTTGGGATCCTTTATGCAAGCTAGCCCTGCGCACGCGAACCCACGTCTAAAGGTTTGACTGCAAGTCGTACTTTCCCTCCGGGATTAATAAGTCTCTCACCCTGTCAATTGTTGATCGTTTATGTACTCTTGGACGAAGATGCGACATCTTTCCCCACCTCGACCCTATTTTCTCACTCCAAATTCAGTGCTTTCTCCCCCTAAGAATTTTCTCCCTTTGCGTTTACTTTGACAGACATCATTAATGTGGACGACTCCATCGACTGAAAAGTTCTGAGAGGCGTAATATATCAGATTGCTTCCTGGGTCTCCGGCATGAAGTTCGCTGACCGGATTTGAGCTCGTCGATATTGGTGGTCCGTCCTGGGTGGTCGGAAGTTGGAGCCCCAAGAGCCGGTGAGCCTGTGCGTTGAGTCTCGCTTCCTCGTCCTCGAGATTACGGAGACGGTGAAGAAGTTGAGGGATACGACAAAGAAGATCCGAAGCCTCTTTGCTTAAAGAGGAGGGCTGGAAGGGGGCTGCTGCAAGCTGGGGTTTATACATGCTTTGGTGATGATCGATGGTCTGCGAGGTCCAAACAGAGTCCCAGCAACAATGGTCGCGAGGTACTAATATCGATCGAGGCTGGGTCCTGGTAGACGTGCTTTGAAGGCGATTTCAGTACAGCCTGCAAGTCTGGTCGAGTAAAACCGGTTTTCTGGCTAGCTTACCTATCGCACTAGGTGTGCACCCTGCGAGACCCTTCTTACTTTGTCGACTTCCGAATCGCCACGTCTCCATCAGATCGTCTGGTTAGATAATATAGTTTGTCAAAGTTGGACAACAAATGGATTCTTTGTTCTTGCCGTGCCGACGCTATCACTCATACCATGCAGAGCGCCAAGTTCTTCACAAATGCGAAAGGTAACTCCTCGAGACCTATTATGTATATCAAGGTTGGTCACCTTCTATTTTGGCTCGGTCTGGATCTTGTTGGCGTCAGACCGTGCAACTCACTCGATACTCATGAACCACCGTCCGATCGGGCATGGCTCATATTTGGTTGGTTTTGCACTGCTAGGTGTCAAGCCATCGAACGTGTCATCGTAGGAAAATAAAACTTTTGTCGCTTCTCAAACACTAATTTGGGCACATTTGTAGCGGTATGTCGTTCATGGTACTATGGATGTCTGTGCATATGGCATGATCGCATTCGGGGGCTAACACGGATTCCTTTGATGGTATAGTACGACACTGGGCACGGCAAATATATGATGGTGTTGCAGGTTGGGCTATCAAGGCGGAACTGCAAGACAATAGGGACAATAGAGAATGTCAGCTGGACCAAACTTTGCGCATTTTCACGTAACGCTTTTTTTGGGAGGCCCAATTGTTGTTGCCTCGGATATCGGAGGGTGTGTGACCTTATTAGGCAAGCGCCGGGGGTTAATGCTCATTCTAGGAAAGGACTCCGTGAGGATGGGATGGCCCGTTCTGTCCACTCTTTTTGTCTTAAACACCGCTGCGATGTTTACACGCCACTCATACGGCAGGACGAAACGTATTTATGATGCAGGTCCCGCAATGCCCAGCTTCAACTCGGCTGCTGGTCACCCTACCCCATTCTCATCATTCCATCATCTTTCTCAAATATGGGTCCTCTGTCCAATATCTGGCCGCGACACCAAGGCAGTTCGCCGGCACGCATACCTGCAGACGGCCTGCAACTATGCACGCATGCATCCAGGGAGTCAGAAACCACAACCCCTAGCTTAGACACTGGGACGGGCAGCACACCGACATTAACACCGCCACCTTTGCGTCACTCGCTCAGACAACTCAACGATGAAGCGTTGAGTGATTTCTTTGGTGGACGTGGGCATCGCACGCGGACGCAGCAGCGTGCGCCTCCTCTATACTCGCAGAAATGGGATGGTGAAAAACCTCGGTACACCCCATCGCCCCCCAATCAAGAGATGGACACGGTTGCGCGACACTTGTTTAAATACGGGTTCTGTACGTCATGTCCCTCGCACGAAGATGGACTTGCCGCTTATCATCTTGCAGTGTTCCCGGCCTTCTGGGCCATTGGAGTCTACTTTTTATTTGTACCGATGCGCGTGAGCTCGGATTGGCAGTTGGACAGAACGGAGGAGGAAAAGGAAAAGATACTCTCTGAAATGAGAGCGACAGAAGTGAAGTGGGCTAAGCGCTGTCTATGGGCTCTCCTTACATTTTTTATTTGTCTCGTTATTCTGATCGTTGCAGTGGTACTCTCGAGACACTGAGGTAGCTGGAGGTTTGATTCCGTATTAAAATGTACACCCGGAGGGGAAGCTACTCTAGCTTGTATGATGTTTTGTAGACTGTGTTACATAATCACACAATATCTCTTCACACCGTACTCATCTCTCCTACGCTGCGATGGTAAACTGTAAGCAGGAGTGCGCTTGCCGAATTCACATCCTCATCTTTGCCACCAGTCGCCGAACTGAAAGCTAAAGCAGAGAAGGTCAAGGATGCCAGTGTCACCAAGGTGACGAACACACGCGACCGTCTTTCGAGTATGCCCTCTTCTAAAACACGCTGGGATCCAAACTGGAAACGTGCGCCTCCGCCACCCGCAGCGACGTCCTCACCGCGCGCATCTACGACTTCTCCGCCACCACCGTTGAGGCCCAGACCTGATGTAGCTACTTCAACTACGGGCGCGATGCCGCCAGTGGTCTCTCGTGGTTCGCAGCCAGCAGATGATCTAACAGCACCACCTCCCCCACCTGCACGTGCTACGAGTGGTTATCCGCCGAGCCACCGAGAATCATCGCCAGATGTGTCGAACAAGATTGACTGGGCAAATCTTAGCTCAGGGGATAAAGAAGAATTCTTTGGGTGGTTGGACGAATTCTTTGCACGCTATCTCGGAATTGAGCTGAGTCCAAGAAAGCGGACGTCGACGGCACTTGGGTCGTACAGACCACCTGGTTCAAGGGCACCGGTAAGCACTTGTGGAGGTTTTGGTTCCGCCGTGCGTCATCATGAGTATCATAGCCGACAATCAACAAGGCAACACGGCCACCAATGTGAGAGTGTTTCGTAAATTGGTGCAAGATGACGGATATCTACCTCGCTGAGGGACATGGACGTATGTAGTATATTTGACAAGATACCATCGCATAAATTAGCAAAGATTGATGCAGTGGGATGTAATGTTAGCAACGTCTAGAGTGAGAGGGAGACGATGAACGATGAATGTGGATGACGGGTGTGTGATATACGTGATGGACAGTCAATGTGGTGTTCGTTCGCAGTCTGGGTGTGACAGCTGAAACAAGTTTTGTATTCTCCGGTTCTCGGTCACGACCTGAAAGATAAAGGAGTGTGGGCTAACGACATTTAGGGGAGATAAAGGGGACGAACAGCAGGACACCCGCAATTGGACGCGGTCTTGTGCATGTGGGATTTACTCGTCTTGCATCTCTGGGAGTTGCAGTCGGCAACCTCGCCGGTGAAGTAGCGCCCATGAAAGTGCTGTGAAATGAACCGGGTGAATGAACAAATATTACAGCATGTACGGTGTTGGCTCAAGGTGAGACTTACACCACAACCTCTGTAATAGTCGCCCACACTGTTTGCGTTTATGTCATGAGGGCATCAGCTTGGAGGGAAAAAAGGCGCGCACACTTCGTGATGACACATTGGGGAAAGGGTCGGAAGATAGATGGTCTGGTCGTTGGCCGCTGCGAGACACAAGCAGGCGGGGAAGACGACGTTTTATATTCCGTGCGCCCAGTGCCAAGCGGGAGTGAAATGTGGCAAGTGGGGCAAAGAAAAAGTGGATCGCTGATATCTGCGGTGGTCCAACATATGACACCCACACGCGAGTGCTATATTTTTGACGGGGCAGTCTTTTTCTTTTCTTTCCGTTATACCCCGCGTGCGTCATTTCGCCAGTACTTCGGATCAATGCCCACAAATTGTCGACAAAAAGCTTATATCGTTGGCAACGGAAATACGCACGAACTCGGGCGGACCATAAGATCGTTGTCCAGACACCAGACACCACTCGGCGACACCCCGCACACGGTCTTGTCCATCACTCCCCGCCTGGGTCTGCGCTTGGGGCAGAAGGTTCGGCCACGTGCAACTGAGACGGTCCTACCAACACTGTGGCAGCCAATCAAGTCCATATGTACTCCCAGTGATGGATGACTAGAGGGCCAAGGGTTCACATTCAGATATGCTGCACGTTCCAGGGGACCACACGCCTGAGCTTCATGCCGCTCATCCACCAGGTGCGATGATATGCGACAGACTTGACGCTCTGTCTCATCAACCGCACCCCAGGACATTGCACTTACCATGGCAATGCGACAGACTCGTGTCTGACTCTCGTCGTCCTGAGGACCCGGATACAGTCCCTGCCGGCATCGTGCGCGCAGTCAGGTTTGGGCGATCTCAACTCGGGTTTACGTCTTCTCGACAGTTTACACTCGTCGCTATCAGTCTCCGCGACAGTATGCCAACTCGTTTACACGTTGTTCCGTCAATGCCGGCTTACACACCCTTGATGGCCTCGAGGTCGAATGTGCGTGTATGCGCGTGTCTTAAGACGCGCGCTCCGTCACCAGGGTCTACAACCCGGAAGCGAAAAAGCTAGTCGCTTTGTATGTACTCCGGGTGCCCCACCCACCTCCATTCCCAACCGGAATAGGATCGTCCTGTGAAATTTACTGCACAAGTTCACAATCAAGGGTTGATTTTCCATTTCTGCCCACTCATCAGCACCCATTCGCCGATCGGGGGTACCATCGATGACTGCATCGTGTTAAACGCGAGTCAAGCAATCAATATCCTGCAATCGCAATTTCCCAGACGGCCATAGGCTCCTCACACGAGAAGGGTATAAAGCGACCACAATGCGCATGTCCATTGACCACGCCCTCCTATTCACAACACTCTCATCACCATGTTCCCGCGTAAATCTACCTATCAGAAGAATGCTTCCCTTGCTCCTAGAAACTCACCCTTGTCATCCGCCACAGAGTTTTCTAGTCGGTCGTTTGTAACCGAGCAAAGGACGAGGACGTTATCCGAGTATGGTAGTAGACCCACCACCCCAAAGATCGTGGAGTCTCGCGCTGTCATTCAAAAAGAGGAGTGGCTCGAAGCTGCTCGCAGGAGTACTGAACACTTCAAAAGACACGGGTCTCCGGTCCCTTTGGTTTGGGTATGCTCGATATTCGTTTCGTATGGCATCAAACTCATATTCGGTGACAACGTTTAGGTCCTAACAGAGGGGAGCGACATCCCAAACAACGCTGTCCCCTTTGGGGAAGATCGCAATGGATGCACCTTGTACATTGCCCGCGCTCTCTTGGAGGGTAGTCTTCGTGAGTAGATGTTGAGCACACCGTGAGTAGCGATCGACCTTGTCCCACAGACATCGGCAAAGCGGGACCCCAGTACTCTGGGGCAGTGATTGGATATGCTGGCAAAGAACACATCGTATGCGCATTTTCGGTCCCAAAGAGCTCGGGCTAATTATGGACTGCAGATTGCCAACTACGAAGTGCTCGTTTGTGCTTCACAGCTTCGCTGGGGCTTCTCTCTCCCAGAACCTGAAGAACCTCTTGCTCAGGGTACTGTGGTTCTCGCCCAGCAGCGCGTACGAAAGTCATACAGGTCGAACGCCGAGGTCGAGCTGCTCAACATGACCCTTGTTGAGAGTGATATACCGCGATTCATCCCCGAAGGTGTAGTCATCACGTTGGACAGGGAGGCTGATCTTAGGAGATTGGCGTGCGTCCCTTGATTGTCCTTTCTTCAGTTTGTTGACCCTTTACAGCGAGATCAAGACTGTCATTATCATCGATGACTCAATGTCTGTAAGTGAATCTCGTGCGAGTCTTCGACAATCGGTTGACTTTACCAGATGCAAGAGAGTAACCTCTGGCAGCAAGCTCGGGAAGCGCTTGCTGGCATTGTGGACATTGCAAATCAATACGGATCCAAAGGCGCTGACATCCACTTTATGCACAGCGATGACTATGCACCAAATATGCAGGTGGTAGACTTGCTTCGTTTCATGAAGTCATGTGCTGAATGAAATGTCGTAGTTGAGATCAGAGGTTGTTGCCTTGTTCAATCGGGTCTCGCCCTCAGGCAGGTGTTTCGTATATTTTCCCTTGAAGATACCGTTCTAACCAACTCCCAGGTGAAGATACCCCGACTGGCGCGAAGCTTGGCCAGATCATGGACCATTATTTGCCACTTATTGAGCATGAGCGCTCCACACATGAGCCGATCACGGTGGTAGTGATTACTGATGGTCTCCCAAGTGCGCCGCAATTTCACATTCTGCTAGTCATTGTTTTACAACTCGCGTGTTTAGCTGACCAAGCGGATCTCGAAAGGGTTATTGTTGATGCGGCGCACCGTCTTGACCGTCATCGTGTCAAACACGATATGTTCGGAATTCAATTTGTACAAATTGGCACAGACCCAGATGCCGCTGAACTACTGCACAAACTAGATGACCATCTCGTGAATCGTTACAAGATCAGGGTATGCTATTTCGTTTGTTGCGTCTGCAACCGTTGCTTAATGTTGAGTAGGATATTGTTGACAGTACACCATATGATCCAGCTCAGGGCGCATTCGACACGGAATACATGCTGAAGATCCTCCTTGGTGGTCTCCACCAGGATTTGGACCGTGCTGGATCTACATTGCTGTCCCCGTCTGGTCATTCACCGCGATACGAGAAATCTGGGTTGGCCAAGCTTGGAAACAATAGCCCCCGTATCGCAACCCTGAGCCCGCGGGCTGGCTACTAAACTGTTTCGCACCAAAGTGTTGTCTTGTTGGGTTGCTGTGTATACATTTGTTTCGACATCTCGTCAAGCTAAGCTGTTGTGACTATGGTGTGACACGGGCTGTGTATTTGGATCTGATCTGATCAGGAGATGACTAGTGTCCCTGATTCCGGTCGTCGACTGTCTTCGTCGTTTCAGTCTTGCTGAACAAGCATGAATGAATGACTGACTGACTTGACTTGAATGACTGATGGATAGGAGGACGGACGGACTTGACAATTGCCGAGTTTGTACACTAGGTAACAGCAAAAACTTCTCACGCTCATCACTATCCCAATCCATTACTGTGAGCGATGGCAGGCCGCGTAGGGCCGCCGCGAAAACAAAATTCGTGTGGCATCTCCGCGACACCGCCCTCAAATACCGTCGACAACGCTGACGACGACATTGACACGATGAGCAGCCTCTCCACCAACGACGACCCCCGCGTTTCTTCCCAGCCCCTCCCTCCACATTCGCGTTCCCCATACCTCCATTCGACGCACCAAGCAACCGCGTCGGCCTCCACCTTCAACAACTCTCAGCCCCCCATGTCATCAGCCTCACCGCAGTCTGCATCCTCATCCCCTACGCCCACACCCACCGCACCAGGCACACCTCATATCACCGCATCACGAAAACCGTCGTCACTCCGCCATGTCTCTAACGCTCCCGCAACGGAACTGCCCCAATCCATCAAACGGCGTCAATCTTCCCCTTCTGCAAAGGACAGCAGAAGCACTCGTGTTCACCGTGAACAGCGTTTTCGTACTACACCCCGGTTACCCCATAACGATGATGTGGCTCTCGCACCCGCTACTGCCATGTATTGGTCACGTGCACCTGTACACGGAGCACTCCCGATGCACAACATGCGTGCGCACACCGTCACCCTTGTCGATAACGTTGCTTGGCTGTTCGGTGGCTGCGATGACAAGGCCTGTTGGAAAGATGTCTACTGCTTTGATACTGGTAACTCACCGTCCTCCCCTCCCCGGCCCAGCTGATACCTCGTTATCAGATACGATGCAATGGTCCCATCCGGAGGCAATCGGTGATATCCCGCCCCCTTGTCGTGCACATACTGCTACTCTGGTCGACCGTAAAATCGTCATCTTTGGTGGCGGTCAGGGCCCCGTGTATTACGATACAACTTATATCTTGGACACCACTACTAGGCGGTGGTTCTTTCCGACCTTTCCCGCACAGTCACAACCGCCACCCACAGGTGATCCAGTGCACCCCGCACCGAGACGTGCACATACGGCAGTACTTCACAACGGCAAAATATATATTTTTGGAGGGGGAAATGGCTTGACAGCACTCAATGACTTGTGGACACTGGATGTGTCCCGACTGGATACCTCCCTTCGCGGCGCGATTAGCGGAGGCTTGAAATGGACCTTGATTAAAACCAATAGCGCCCCTCCGTCACCGAGGGGCTATCACACTGCCAACCTCGTCGGAAACGTCATGGTCGTTGTGGGGGGGAGTGATGGTCGTGAGTGCTTCTCGGACGTCTGGTGCTTGAATCTGGGTATGGTGTACCCTTGAATTCCTCTCAGCTCCTCATGATGGTTGTCTCTCGACACAGATTCGTTGAATTGGACGCGGGTGTCGCTGGGTATATCACATCGTCGGTTATCACATACCTCGACGCAGGTCGGGTCATACCTTTTTGTCGTCGGTGGACATGACGGGTCGGCTTATACTTCTGACATTCTTTTCTACAATCTTGGTCTGTATTCTCGCTTGGACAGCTGGTCTACTGTACGTTAAATGGTTTTCCTATCTCCTCTTTCCAGTGAACCTTCAATATGAGCCCCGCACGGTCTGTGGAAAGCCACCGCATGCAAGGGGATACCATGTAACGATTGTTGCGGACAGCAGACTTTTCCTGTTTGGAGGGGTCAGTTCTTTTTCGTTTGTGATTGTTGGCTCTAGCTTATCAAACAACACAGTTTAACGGGCATGATGTTTTTGACGACGTACACGTTCTCGATCTCGCTGGAGCAGCATACCTACCTCAAGTCATGAGCTTCCGGATTGATGTTGAATGAGGCAACTCCCCGCCCCAGTTCATTTTCTGGGTTAAAAATTCATTTCGGCGCAATTTCTTTCTTCGCATTTCGGTTATTCGCTTATCTTGCGCCTCTCCGTTGATCTCATGGGGACCTTCGCACACGCGAACCTCACGCGTCTCGTCGCACTATGGCTGGGTCATTTCTCTTTTTCTTAGAGTATAAACATCATACCATTATCTTACATCTCGCTCACCATATTCACTGCATATACACATACCCCAGTTTGCTTGTAGCTCGTGGAGGCGACAGAATGAAAATAAATTATTGAAATCCCTCATAGCCTGACTGAGTCCATTGGTTCATACCCATCCCGTTGATACCCCCCATGATACCCCCCATTCCCATCCCATTCATCATCATCCCCTCGCCCATTCCACCCTCCCACACCACGCTCTCCGGATTCTCGCCGCCCATCCACATGGACCCGAGCCCCATCTGTCCCATCGAACCCTGCCCAGCA